>JAFLJL010007440.1:0-5000 GCA_018398815.1 Conus ventricosus | reverse complement strand
TCTCTGACAGTCGGTCTTTTCTCAGAATGCCTCATTTTCCGGAAGAATCTGTTGAAAAGTATTGTGCGCTTGAATTCCGGTATGAATCCAAGAAAATTGTTTGTTTACCTTAAATAAAATTATTTATTTTCTCAACACAATATCATTTACTTGCCCCTTTTTAAAATTATTTTAACACAACATCGGCCGTCTGCCTTGGATTTACTTCGTTCTCTCTCAACAAAAAGTTACTTTTTTGTCTCGATGTTTCATTTTGGTCGACTTTTGTTTTTATTTTTGTGCATTGAATTTGCTGTTTACTATCATAACACAATATTATTTTGGGCATTAAATTAATGATTTACTATGGCAAAGTAACACCATTTATTCTTATTGAATCTACTTTTTATCGCTTCAGCTCGGTATTGCTTCAGCTCGGTATTATTTACTGACATTAAACGTATCTTTTACTTTCACAACACAATATCAATTACAGGCACTGAACGTATCTTTTACTATCTCAACACACTGTTTACAGACTATCATAACGAAACTCTTGTTTGGAAACGAAAGCAACTCAACTTCATTTAACTGCTTTGAACTTACCTCCCTTCTGTCTCAATACAATTCATTTGCCTTGAATTCTCAATGTTCCAGTATGTGTTCCACAGAACTGATGCCTGCTATTTAATGAAAACACTTTAGTGAGGAAAACAGTAATGTCACTTTGTTCTGAAAATCCACAAATTTCATCAATTAGATTATTGTTGGTATGCTTACTGAAAAAAAAACCGAGAGTTCTTCCTTTTTCTCTTTTAATCAAGCTTTACTGTTAGCTTTCTAAAAAAATATGTAACATTATTACATTGGCTGAAACTGGCATTTTTCTGGCTTTTTTGAGCATTGCCAAAAGATTATATTGTGATGTTCTCGCTGGGAATTACCCGAGTTACCTGCTGTTAGACGTTATTTGGGCAAAGCACGTTTCTGAGTCGAAAAGAAAGAAGAAAGTAAAAACGAACGAACGAAAGAATTAAAATAAGAAACAAAGAAAAAAGAAAGAAAGATAGACAGAGAGAAAGAAAGAAGAAAAGAAAGAAAGAAAAAGAAAGAAAGAAAAGAAAAGAAGAAGAAGAAGAAAGAAAGATAGACAGAGAGAAGAAAAGAAAGAAAAGAAAAAGAAAGAAAGAAAGAAGAAAAAAGAAAGAAAAAGAAAGAAAGAAAGAAAGAAAGAAAGAAAGAAAGAAAGAAAGA
The DNA here is from genome assembly GCA_018398815.1 of Conus ventricosus. Classification (NCBI taxonomy): domain Eukaryota; kingdom Metazoa; phylum Mollusca; class Gastropoda; order Neogastropoda; family Conidae; genus Conus; species Conus ventricosus. The sequence continues at coordinate 3,767 of JAFLJL010007440.1, read as the reverse complement.
AAGAAAGAAAGAAAGAAAGAAAAAAGAAAGAAAAAACACCTTCATCGTGACATAAACATATCAAGGCCACAACTGGCTGAAGTGCTGTGACTTGACTTGACTTGACTTGACTTGACTTGGTCCCTTAGACGTCGGTCCGTAGGGGTACCCTGAAGCAGTGACAACCATCCTTCTCCATTCCTCTCTGTTCTCCGCCCTCCGCAATGTGTCTCTCAGCCGCAGGCCTGTCCATTCCGTGATGTTATCCTCCCATCTTTTCCTTTGTCGACCTCTTCGCCTTTGTCCTGGTACTGTGCCCTGCATGATTGTCTTGGCAAGGCCTGTTGATCGTGTGATGTGTCCATACCATTTCAGTTTGCGTCTTTTTACTGAGGTTAGGAGATCGACATATGGACCAATTTCATTCTCGATGCACTTTTTAACTTCCACATTGCTGATGTGATCTCTGTATGAGATGCCAAGGAGTCGTCTGAAGCACCTCATTTCCATTGTTTGGATCTTTTTCTCAAGGTCTGATTTCAACGTCCATGACTCACAAGCATATAAGAATATCGCCATGACTAAGGATCGCATCAGTCTAATCTTTGAGCTGATGGAGATGTTTTTATTTCTCCAAAGAGGTGTTAGCTTAGATAGCGTAGCTGTGGTCTGAGCGACTCTTGAGATGATTTCAGGTCTTGATCCTTCATCTGAGATTGTTGCCCCCAAGTACTTAAATGTGTTGACTGGTTCAAGCTTTTTGCTGTTGATGGTTATGTCTTGGGTAAAGCCGATTGGGTTGTTAGTCATGACCTTTGTCTTTTCCGCACTTATTTCCATGCCATAATCAGCAGAGGTGTTGTTGAGTCTGTTGATCAGGTGCACTAGCTCTTGTTCGTTTCCAGCTAGTCCATCTATGTCGTCGGCAAAACGGAGGTTGGTGATGATTCTCCCTCCAATGGTTACAGTTCCTTCATGGTCTTCTAGCGCATCGGTCATAATTCTCTCAAGGAAGACATTGAAAAGTGTGGGGAGAGTAGACAGCCCTGTCGCACCCCAACGGTAGTTCGGAACCACTCGCCTATGTTGTTACCGAAGAAAACGGCGCTGGTGGCTTTATTGTAGAGGCTTTCAATAGTTCCAATGAGGTTGGCATTGATGTTGGAGAGTTTCATTGTTGCCCATAATGCTTCATGCCACACTCGGTCGAAGGCCATCTTGAAGTCTATGAATACGTGGTACAGATGTTGTTGGTTTTGGTTGTACTTCTCACACAGTATTCTTAGGTTGAATATTTGTTCTATGGTACTTCTTCCTGGCCTGAACCCCGCCTGTTCTTCAGCGATGATATTTTCTGCTTGTGGGTTCAGTCTATTTAGGATTACTTTCAGCATAACTTTGCTTGGGTGGCTGATGAGGCTAATCGTGCGATAATTTTGGCATTGCTGTAGGTTGCCTTTCTTTGGTAGCGTGATGATAAGTGACTGCGTACTTTAGGTAAAACATTTGAGCATGAAATATTTCAAAATCCAATCCAGTGCTGTGCTAATTTCTGAAAAGAAATGCACTTTCAGAAGCCTTCAAACAATGAACTGAATGACTGTTTCATGAATCAAATGACGGTAAAGGTCTATCAACTCATATTTCAGAAGGCCTTTTTCGATGCAGACATTAAAGTCTCACAACAAAGCAGTTTGCTGAGAGTGTCTTTGAACTTTGATCCGAGGAAACAATAAACAAAGAAATTGACGGTAGCATTGATGAAAGAAGCCAGCTCAACCATGCTGAGCACGAAATGAGAAAAGTTATACAGGCGGCCACTGAAACCTATGCCCGGCACAAAAATGACACATATTCCTGAAATAATTGTCGGAATGGAGCAGACGATATAGAGAACGGAAACTGCGATGAGCATGCGCGTCAACTTCACTTCACGTGACGACAAGGTCAATGAAGATGTCTTCTCCCGCCATGTCGCCATTTTCTTCAGCTTCACTGACGTCACAATTGTCATGATGGAGACCACAAAGACATAGAAGAAAAGCTGGAGAGTTGTGACAAAGAAAACCAGGATGTCTAAATACGCCCTGTTCTCTGTGTAGAACTTACTGGTGTAGATGACTTTGGATGTTGTGTTGGCCACTGGATCAAACACACAGACCACGCTCCATCTCACCCCTATCAACATAGACCCTGACAAAACGAGCAGGGTTGCTATGGCGAGTATGACAGCTGTTGTTTTCGTTTCAGGAACGTTTGAGAATGGAGAGGACTGACGACACACAGACATCTCTCTGATGCAATCACCATGGAGATGAACCCTGAGAGCCAAGTGAAACCACGGACACAACCTATTAGGAAATGGTCAATAACAAATTCCATCACAACACCCATCTCAGTAGAAAGATTAAGAATTTTGTCCACATTAAACAAAAAGTTGCTAATCATATGAAGAACGTCCACCAAGGATAGATAGAAGAGACACAAGTTGATGCGTTCTTTGAGGCCCTGTGTCCAGAACACCAGCATGCTGAGGATGTTGCTGGGGACAGAGATGAGGAAGAGAATGGGCAGACATATCGTAGTGACTGCACTGTCCACTGTCTTTTCCATTTCCTGACTGATGATGTTGTCTGGGTTGTCCCACGGTATGAAACCCAAGGACGATACATCCAATACCATACAACCTTCTGGAATGGTCAGGATTGATGTCCACGAATCTGTGGAATCAGACAGTGTCTTAATGCTATTGTTCATGCATTGAACATTACTTTGAGAAGTTTCAGAGCAAAAGCAATCCTCTGCCATTTATGAATTTACAGGAACTGTAGGCAACACACTTATGGACAATATAACTCTATATACTTCCATAAGAGGCTGACATTGAGTTATTTCTTGGTTGCTTTTTTTTTTTTTTTAAACTACGTTCACCTCCTTTTCTGTTTTCTTGTGTTTTTTTTTCTTTTCTAAATCGAGACTTGCACATATACTCTATCTGTATGAAGTAGTTGTGTATTTATGGAGAAAATGTATATGTAAGCGCACATAATTTAAATGTATATGTGTGTATGTATGTATGCAAGACGTTGTCAATACAAAGCATGGCGGTCTTTTTTCCTGTTACCTTTGCAAGCACCGCTCGACCAATAATCTATGCGTTGTTTCCAATTTATTTCAATTTATTTCAGGATAACGTTGTTTAATGTGTGTTGTGTGTGTGTGTGTGTGTGTGTGTGTGTGTGTGTGTGTGTGTGTGTGTGTGTGTGTGTGTGTGTGTGTGTGTGTGGTGTGTGTGTGTGTGTGTGTGTGTTGTGTGTGTGTGTGTGTGTGTGTGTGTGTGTGTGTGTGTGTGTGTGTGTGTGTGTGTAGACGTGCGCTTGTGTGTGTGTGTGTGTGTGTGTGTGTGTGTGTGTGTGTGTGTGTGTGTGTGTGTGTGTGTGTGTGTGTGTGTGTGTGTGTGTGTATAGACGTGCGCTTGTGTGTGTGTGTGTGTGTGTGTGTGTGTGTGTGTGTGTGTGTGTGTGTGTGTGTGTGTGTGTGTGTGTGTATGTGCGTGTGTGTGTAAGAGAGAGAGAGAGAGAGAGAGAGAGAGGAGAGAGAGAGAGAGAGAGAGAGAGAGAGAGAGAGAGAGAGAGAGAGTGTATGTGTGAGTGAGTGTGTGTGTGTGTGTGTAGACGTGCGCTTGTGTGTGTGTGTGTGTGTGGTGTGTGTGTGTGTGTGTGTGTGTGTGTGTGTGGTGTGTGTGTGTGTGGTGTGTCAGACAGACAGACAGAGAGAGAGAGAGAGAG
>JAFLJL010007439.1:0-63392 GCA_018398815.1 Conus ventricosus | reverse complement strand
GTTCGTTTTCAGCCAACTAGGACTTCTTTACCCACTGCTCTGAACGGCCGTTTTTTTGCCTCTTCCTCCGTGCACCAAACTTTCGAACCTTTCTAGAGCTGTTCTAACCTTTCTTCCTGTTTTTGTCATCTTTGATTCGCTTTGAGAAGTAGTAAAACAGTCGAGTCGGCGAGTGCTTGAATGTTCTGCTAAGAATAGCGTCAGCCGGATGTTGAAGTTACCAGGCTACAAAGCCAACCAGCGAAGCGCAATACGTCACGTGATCGATTCAGCCAACCAGGAGCTTTGATTTAGTAGTAACCTATACGCCATGTTTCTATTCTTGTAAACAAAAGAAGAAAGCAGTTGCTAATCTGCTTGCTTCAACCATTGAAAAGAATTCCTCCTCTTCTAATAAATCAGTCACTTTTGTCAAAAACAAAGCCCTAAAAGAAAAATCACCCTGCAACTTTTCATCCGACAACATGGAAGACTACAATCTTCCTTTCACATTAACGAACTGAAATCTGCCTTACTCTCTTGCAGCGATTCCTCTCCAGGTATAGATGACATTCATTATCAACTATTGAAACATCTTCCGCAAGAAGGTCTGAACATCCTGTTACAGGTATACAACCACGTGTGGACTACAGGTTGCTTTCCACCCTCTTGGCGGAAAGCCCTCATTATTCCCATCCCCAAACCTGGAAAAGATCTTTCTAATCCATCTAACTACCGTCCTATAGCTTTGACCAGCTGTGTCTGTAAATTGATGGAAAAAATGGTCAATGCTAGGCTCATGTGGAAACTCGAAACCGATGGCCTTTTGGCGAAAGAACAGTGTGGTTTCCGCAAACATCGTAGTACAGTTGACCATTTGATTCGTCTGGAATCTACACTTAGGAACGCTTTTTAAACAGACAGCATGCAGTGGCAATTTTCTTCGACTTGGAGAAGGCCTACGATACCACCTGGAAGTCGGGGATACTTCATGATCTCCACGATCTGGGTTTTCGAGGTCATCTTCCGCTTTTTATTCAAAATTTTTTGGCAGAACGACAGTTTCAGGTCCGGGTTGGCACCACTCTCTCTGATGTCCACGAGCAGGAGTTGGGTGTTCCCAGGGGAGCATACTGTCTCCTGCCCTCTTTAGCATCAAGATCAACAACATTGTGAAATCAGTTCAGCAGGGTTCAGACTGCTCATTGTTTGTGGATGATTTCGCTGTCTACGCAACTGGAAGCCTGTACCCGAGTGTCCAGCGCAGGCTCCAGCTTTGCGTAGATAAAATCCATCGGTGGGCGGATGAAAACGGTTTCACCTTTTCTGCTACAAAAACCCAGTGTATTCACTTCCATAATTTCCGTCAGTTTTTTCCAGATCGGAACTTCAAGTAGGGAAATCTCCCATTCCAGCTGTTAAAGAGGCCAAATTTCTGGGAGTCATTTTTGACCAAAAACTTAACTTTCTCAGCCATATTAAAAACCTCAAAACTGCTTGCCAAAAGGCACTGAATATTCTGCGGGTCGTAGCACACACCGACTGGGGCGCTGATAAGAAAACTTTGTTGCACCTCTACAGAGCCCTGGTCCGTTCCAAACTGGACTACGGTTGTGCTGTGTACGGCTCCGCAAGATCATCTTACCTCAAACTCTTGGACCCTATCCACCATCAAGGGCTTCGTCTCTGTCTTGGAGCGTTCCGCACCACCCCTGTGTACAGCCTGTACGCAGAGGCAGGTGAACCTTCACTGTCCAACCGCAGGCTGAAACTGTCTTTGAATTATTACATCCGACTGTTCTCAGAACCGCAGAATCCTGCCTATGACTGTGTTTTTGACCCTCCGTTCCAAAGTAAGTTTGAAACAAACCCGAAATGTATTCCGCCGTTTGGGCTTCGTATGCAGCCTCACGTGCGGAATGCAGGTATAGACCTGGGAGTAGTTTCCGATTTTTCCAAGTTTCCGGATCAACCTCCATGGACCTTTTTCACACCAGAGATTCGTTTTGATCTCGCAGCTTTCCGTAAGGAGTCTACCAGCTCTCTGGCGTACAAGGCTTTGTATGCCGAGCTCTGTTCCAAATTCCCATCCTATCAAAAAGTTTTCACTGACGGTTCCAAGTCTGAGGATGGAGTGGCCTGTGCAGCCTACTGCCCTGGGGCTCCTTCTCAGATATTCAGGCATGGGAATTGTCAGCGAAAACGCTGATTTCCGCGGCAGTAAAATTTGCTTTCTGCGAAAACGAAATTGCGTCCGCGAAAAAAAAAAAATCTGGGGTACAAAAAATATAAAGCATCGGTTTTAGCTGTTGCTGAACTAGTCTCGGCTGGCCTAGACCAAGTTATACTAACGCGAGCGTTATCTCGTTCTCTGTTCTCGTTCTCGCGGAAGTTTGGGTATGGACGATCGAGACTATTGCGGAACGCGAGCGTACTGTGTTTGCGTGCTGCGAACGCCTGCCTCAGTTACCCGAATCGCCAGCAACAGCAGCTATTAACTCTCGCGGGCAGCCCAAATTTGTGAATGTCGTGACTTTCTGCGCATGCGCAAACTTTGAACAGGCATGTTTTCAACATGGCGTGCCTTGGTCGTGTGGTAAACTTCGGCGATCCGTTCTTAGACAAGTGCCCAAATAAATGGAAAGGGGAGTGGATATTTGTAGTTGTGGAGGTGGAAATCGGAGATGTAGTAAAGAAGGAGCGCCTTGGACGCGCTTTCGCAAGATAAATATCAGTGGAGCTGCACGGTGTATTGTCTGCAACAAAGACGTAGGCCTATCTTACACCAGTCGTGGTGTTTCAACACTGACTGACCATCTCCGCTCAAAGAAGCATCTGGATAAGTGTGCGTCTCTGGAAAGTAATCAACGTTTGCCAGGTAAGATGTACTTCAAGTATTATACTAGTTATCCGCTTGCATGTGTGTAGCAGTAAACAAGGGAGCTGCTTGTATGACATTCTTCTCAGTGACAGCAGTAAACAGGGGAGCTGCTTGATACTATGACATTCTTCTCAGTGACAGCAGTAAACAGGGAGCTGCTTGTGTGACATTCTTCTCAGTGACAGCAGTAAACAGGGGAGCTGCTTGTGTGACAGTCTTCTCAGCAGTAAACTTCAAATACCTTCCTGTTTTCTCTTCAGAGATGCTTGCCTCAGCTCTAGAGGTAATGCCTGGTGCCAGTGTCTGTAACCAGTTTCAAGTGAATGTGTGCAGGCTTAACTTTTCTTTTGTGTGTGTGGGGGTGTTTCTTGTTTGGTTGGTTGACCAGTTGGTTGATTGGTGATTGTTTGGATTGGTTGGGTTGGTTGATTGTTGTTTTGTTTTTGTTGTTTGTTTTGTTTGTTTTTTGAGCCTGTGTGATCTTTGTAGTCAGCTGGAGATAAACTCATAGAACTGAATAAAAACATTTTGTGTGAAAATTGTTTTTGTTTGTTGTTTTAATGCTAATTTACTTCATTTTTTTTTTACGTTCTTAAATCCATGAAAATGAAGTCAGGATAGCCCAGATTGCACAGATTTTGATCTTGAAAAAAAAAAATTTCCGGGGGGGCATGCCCCCGGACCCCCCTAGATTTCAGAGTTTTCACTTTCAGTCAATTCCCATGCTGGATATTGTTGGAACATATACATTCAGATGCTTCTGTCTATTCTGCTGAACTTACTGCTCTAGTACTGGCTTTGAAGATAATCTCCCATTCTTCGAGGAGGGACTTTCTGGTTCTGTCGGATTCGCTGTCAGCTTTGGAGGCCATAGCTGGCCGCAACCTTCAGCATCCAGAACTTTTACTTTTTTTGGAACTTTTTAGCAAGTTGAAGGCGGACGGTTACAACATTACTCTTGCTTGGGTTCCTGGCCATGTTGGCATCGGCGGGAACGAAATGGTTGATCGTTTAGCCAAGAACGCCACAAGAGAGAAACTGTCCAACACTTATATCCCCTGCTCAGATGTGAAACCCAAAATTAACGATTATGTGAGAGACCTCTGGCAGGAGGATTGGAACACACAGACGAATAACAAACTCTTTCAGATCCGTCCAAACCTTAAAGACTTCCTCCCATCTCCGTCGGGTGGTCGTAAAGAGGAAACGGTTCTGTGCCGGCTGCACACCGGCCATTCGTATTTTACCCATTCTTACCTTTTAAAGAGTGAAGAAGCTCCGTGGTGCATTCCATGTCATGCACCACTCACACTGAAACTGTTCTTTTAGAGTGTTGGGACTTGCACGATGTGAGACACAAACATTTTACAGCGGAGTCCATGAAGATCCTGTTCAGGGATGTCCCGCCTGACGTGATCCTTGGGTTTTTGAGAGAAATTAACATTTTTCATCTGATTTGAGATTTTACGGAAGAAGGATTTTTAACAAAGTTTCTGGTTCGTTTGTAGACGATGTCATTTAACGAGTTGTGTGAAAGTTTTTTTTTTTTTTTTTTTTTTTTTTTTTTTTTTTTTTTTAAATGACTGGTGAGTTGATTTTAACGTGGTGACAGCCCTGATGTGGCCCTCTGCGGTCGGCTGGGCTATAAGCAACATTATCTCTCTCTCTCTCTCTCTTCTATTCTTGTAGCTTCTACACTGTTCTAGTGCAGACGAAACCGGGTCAGTGACCGAGTTTAGATATTGAGCTTTTCAGCAAGTGGTTACACACCGCAATTGGTAAAACGAAAGTATCGGTATCTAAGTGGCGAAAATGGCGATTTCTATGTAAAAATGAAAATTTTATCGTGAATTGTAGGACAAGTACCTTCCTAAATAAAATAATAAACAATATTTAGGGGTATTAGTTTATGTAAAAAGCAACCAGGAAGTGATTAGCGGCACCTGGGTATTAAGCACCACACTTTGGTATCAACTGACATTTTTTATTGAATTTTAAACTAAAACAAGCTTCTAGCTAACAACTGAAGCCCTGATATGGCCCTTTGCGGTCGGCTGGGCTATAAGCAACATTATCTTATCTAACAACTGAAGCCATAAAACACAAGGAGAATAAACAAAGTAATCAAGGGAAACAGAATAGATCATTGTAATAGCAACATTCAAGTACTGTTGACAAAGTTACCCAGACTTTGCAAAAATGTAAAAAAAAGAAGAGGTCTGGGGCATTAGGCACTGTATCCACGGGCAATAGGCACTCCCTAGGGTTGTGAACAAAAATCACATGTCCACTCAATTTGCTGTAATTCGTCCATGCTCATGACAATGTCTGTGCACTGTACGTGGTACCAGGCATCACAAATGTCACATTGGACCCATTCCTGTCCCCCACCTGTACCACAACGACCACAGACTTCTTTGTCTGTTTCTTCATTAGCTTGCCTGCGATCAATTGGGCTGCGAGATCTACTGCGAGATCTGCTGCGGGGGCTTCGGGGTAGTGTTTTTTTGCCTTTCCCCTTCCCTTTCCCCTTGCTTTTCCCCTTGCCTGAACCCTGTTTTTGTACTTTTTGCAATCTCTCCATCACTTCTTGTTCAGTCATGCTTTCACCATATCTAAACCGCTGCACCGAGCAGAGCGACCTTTGCTTAAAGCTAGGAATCTTGGCTGAAGCTGCCTCAGAAAAAAATCCTTAACAGATACTGGACACTTTGACGGAAGCAGCTCAGGCACCGGTGGCGAGCCTGACGACGATGGAAGCGGCCGAGGCACCGGCGGCGAGCCCGATGACGACGGAAGCAACCCAGGCATCGCCAGCGAGCCCGACGACGACAGAAGCAGCCCAGGCACCGGCAGCGAGCCCGATGATGGAAGCAGCCCAGGCACCGGCAGCGAGCCCGACGATGATGGAAGCAGCTCAGGCACCGGTGGTGAGCCCGATGATGATGGAAGCAGCTCAGGCACCGGTGGGGAGCCCGATGATGATGGGGGAGAAAGGATGCAACTGCTTGAATTAGAAAGCTGAGTGACATAAAGTGAATTACAATGCAAACTGTCCATTTGTACACATTCCACACAATCTGCTTCCACTGATGGAGACAGCCCATCGATGACAATTTCAGCATCCAGAGGAAGAATTCCACAGGCCTTGAATCCACTCTTGAGGGTATCTGACTTTAAAGCTAATGTCAACAAAGAGTTAAGCATTGCTGGAAAGTCCTTCTTCCCTACTGGTCCGTTTTGAGATCTTGCTCGCTTCCTGAGCAGATCTTGCCAAGCTCTCTTTAAAGGCCTAAAAACTGACACATCAAAGGCTGCAAAATATGAGTGAGGTGGGCTGGCAATCTCATCAATATAACATTGCTTGCTTTAGCTGCTTCGATAAGTTCCAAGTGACAAGTGAGAGAAGTGTCCATCAAAAATCAGGAGTCTAACTTTGTCGCTGACATTTTCAGTGTGTGGCAGGAAAATCTTCACAAACCAATCTAGGAATTGCGGCGCTTCCATCCAGCCGTTCGAGCTGGTGTTATAGGCTGCCCCAACAGGTCCACCCTCTGTCCAGCCCCTGTAAAGGTTAACTCCCTTGTATACCACATAGGGTGGTAGGTATTTCCCACTGGCAGATCCACAAAAGTTGACAGTAATTTGCTCTCTCCCCGAGCCGCCAATAGCCTGGTTTACTCTCTTTGCACCACGCATATATTATCAAGTAAAATAGCAAAAAGCTTTATCACTGTTTAGGCCAAGACTTTGGGATTTTACTAACAGCTTTCAATACGCTTTCTCGAATAGTTCTGGTGCGTTTGTACGATGTCATTTAACAAGATGTGTGAAAGTTGTTGTTGTTTTTTTTTTTTTTTTTTTTTTTTTTAAATGACTGGTGAGTTGATTTTAACGTGGTGACAGCCCTGATATGGCCCTTTGCGGTCGGCTGGGCTATAAGCAACATTATCTTATCTTATCTTCTCGAATAGTTAAGCTTTCAAAAAGTTCTGTTATAAATTCATCAAACATGTCCTTTAACACTTCTTTATCAACTCCAGCATTAATCGCCCACCCAAAATCATCAAATATTTCTGTAAGCTTTATAACTACCTGGGGGTTCATTTTTTTAAACCAGAATAAAAATAGCAATTAAAAAAATAATTAAGTAATCAGCTTCTCCCTCTCCCTCATTCACTCCCACATCTCTGTCTGTTTCTGTCTCTCTCTCTCTCTCTCTCTCTCACACGCGCGCACACACACACACATATATATATATACGTACGCGCGCACGCACACGGGAATCATTCACACAATAGACAGGACGGGAAAGTGAAAGGGGCTTTTTTGTGGGGGAATGTGAAAGGAGCTTTTTGTGGTTCACACTTGAACGACGTAAATTCGAGACAGCCACCAAAAGCACTTATTAGAGTCCTGAATATTGATCACAGGATCTCTTTCAAAGTTCTATCGGCGGCCGCCTGAAAAGGCAGCCTTTAAAGCAGCAAAACAGCGAAGCGGATGAAGATGAAGCAGGTAACCACAGCAGCAAAACAGCGAAGCCACAACAGCAAAAAAAGTCATTTTCATTATATACAAAAGTCATGGAATCGAAGTGTCAGCAGGTAACCTTTGACCGACCATGGCTGGAGCGCTGACAAGGGTTTTTTCCCTCCCTCTCATGACCTTTGACCGACCATGGCTGGAGCGCTGGTAGACACGCTTGGTTGGTCTTGTGAGGATTGCTATCATGACCTTTGACCGACCATGGTTGGAGCGCTGGCGTCTCTTTAGCTTGTAGACACGCTTGGTTGGTCTTGGGAGGATTGTGGATCAAGACACATTGGTTGTTGTTTGGGGGCAGCCCAATACCCAGACAGCAAGCCAAGCTAGAATCAATCTTGGCATAAGCTAGGCAACTGGCTTGGGACTAGCTTGGATAACCAGCTGGGGACAGTCTAGAAGTGCTCATGGGCCCAACCTTGGTTCTAGCTTGGCACCCTAGCTAGTTCTACATGGGCCCAACCTTGGTTCTAGCTTGGCACCCTAGCTAGTTCTACAGGGGCCCAACCTTGGTTCTAGCTTGGCACCCTAGCTAGTTCTACATGGGCCCAACCTTGGTTCTAGCTTGGCACCCTAGATAGTTCTACAGGGGCCCAATCTTGGTTCTAGCTTGGCACCCTAGCTAGTTCTACATGGGCCTATCCTTGGTTCTAGCTTGGCACCCTAGCTAGTTCTACATGGGCCTATCCTTGGTTCTAGCTTGGCATCCTAGCTAGTTCTACATGGGCCTATCCTTGAGTCTGTACAACATTAAAATGTTTTGAATTATGTGGATAATGGAAAAAATCATTTGTCCTGATAAACCGCCTCAAGAACTAAAATATGTTTCTCTATATTGTCTATACTTAGTATATTTCGAATTAAACAGTACGAATTACGAACTCTGACACAGTTGTTTCCATTGTGAATTGATAAGAACAAACCATTAAAGTTAATTTCTTAAAACTGAAAACAGTTGTTAAGAATGTGCTGCATTGGAATTGGCCCTCGTCTGTGCTCCTTGTTTGGAATATCTTTTGGAGTTCTTTAACTGTCTTTTGCATCTCAAACACTCCTTTTTGTACTCGCTCAGAAATTCTACGCACAACCTGTTGAAGAGGGTATTGTGGTTTGCGAACTAAAAATTTTAGACGCCCAAGAAAATTTTCAAATGGAAAGGCTGAAAATGAGTCTAAAGGCCCAAAGTTCTTCACAATCATTTGCTAGATGGCTCAAAGCATGTACATTATAGACCACAAAATCATTGCCGTAAAGATCCTTTGCTTCATTCACAAACCTACACAATAAACCGTGAGCATAATCAGCATGACTTTCACATAATTCAGGGCTACATAGACAAAAAATGGCAACATACAGCAGCAAAAAGTGGTTGTACAAAATTCGAGACAACCTTCCCTTCAATGCCACAACACCACTGAACAGCAAAAACTGTCTGAATTCTGTGGCTTTCCACCTTTCCACTTCATTCAGACCTCTACATTTTCTGGCAAATTCTCTTGGAATAAACTCCTGGAATATTTTCAAACTATCAGAAATCTGAGTAATAACTACCTGCCCTAGCTTTAACCCCTTACTGACTGGACTCTTTAACCAAACCATTAAAAGCCTACGCATTACTCCCAGGCACACTAAGTGCATATAATCTAAGGGAAAAACTGAGTGACCATTTTCAAAGACAAAATACGAAGCAGTGGAGAAGGCGTCTGCCCCTGTGATGTGAATCATTTCCCCATTCCTCGTCAAACATTTCATCTGCCCTAAGAGCAGCATCTGTATCAGGAAACGTCATTTTACCTGCCCACAGTCCCCTCTGAATGCATTTATCACATCCAAAATATCCAGTATGCCCTTTGGTATTTTTAACAAATGCTCTTGCAGGAGTGTCACAAATAAAACAAGATAACTCAATTTGAACTGGGATGTTCTGCCCTTCAACAGACACATTGACTGGTCCCCATTGAAAGTCTGAACTTCATCAATAAAATCTTGAAAATATTGATCTAAATTCAACGGTTTTTTGCTCACCACAAAACAAACCACACAAAAATGGTTTTCCCTGAACAGGTTTACAGATCCTACCAAGTATAGGCCAAAACTGCGTAGAAGCTGATTTGAAAAGTGGAAGGCCATCAATGTTAATTTGTAACAATATCCGTGGAAGAAACAACTGACTAGCTTGGATATTAGAGGCTAAGTATGTTAACAACTGTTTTGACTGTGAAACTGCCTTTAGAATACCAAAATGAAAATATACACCCCATCAACAGGTCTCACAGGAGTATGGCCAGGGGTTTTCAACAACGTTCTAGGATCTTTGGGGAGCAAAGGGTGGTAAACACGCAGTAATGCTAGCAGCGCATACAAAGCAGCATTTGTGACTCCAAAAGTAACCGCCCAGAGACCTAATTCAAATGCTAAATTCTCTGTATTTTTCTCTTCATTCATTTCACCTTCTAAATCATAGTTATCAAAATCACTAAAATCTGAAAGTGTATCAGAATAAATGTCGTTTTCCCAGTCAACTTCATCGGTGCTAAGTTCTGTTGCGCTATCAGACTCACCACCAACAAGCCCATCAAGTCCATCATTTCCCTCCGGGGGGTTACGTCCTTGTCGTGGTCGGAGGGTTTGCGTTGGTCAGTGATACCTTTGGCTCTGATGGCGGGGGATCTTTACTGGAAGATTGGCGTTTTTTTTCTACTGCTTCTAGGCCTGTGATGGTGCGATTGCTTTTGCGGCCTAAGCGTTTTAACGCTTGGTTAGGAGTTGATGCCCACTGCGTTGGGTTCCCTGGTTCAGTATTTGGCTATGGGTGAGGTTCCTGACGAACAGTAACCCGACTCTTCTCCTTTTCTTGTTTTCTTGCCTCCCCCCTAATTTGGCCACCTTTTACTTTCTTCGTCTCCACCTTCAAGTTCGTCTTTTCCACACTCCTTTTCTCTATTTGGTCTCCCTTTTAGTTCCGCCGTGTTTGCCCGTGCGGTTGCATGCGACCTGTGTGGAGGGGAATGAGGATCCTGGTGATTGAGTGTTGCCAGCGCTATCACACTTCACTGTGGCATCGGTTCCTCCCTAGTACAGGGAGCTGTTCACTTTGGCCCGGGTGTACTAATCTGGCTCCCCTTCTTGGGGGTTGGGTCAAGACGGGCAAGTTCCCCAGCTGCGCCAAGGTAACCCCTGCAGTGCTTGCTCTTGTTCCCGGGGAGTGGAGGATGATCCTGGGGGGATTGTAAAAGGGTTTTGGTTGCTTCTGATTGTCGTTATTTGCTCTAACGGACCAGGCTGGAACGGGGTCACCAATGGACCATTGGTTTCTTGGCCCGGCCCCCTTCCAGTTGGACTCCATGGGTGGGATGGGGTAAAGGGAGAGATGAATCACAATTAATACTAAATATGACTTCATTAAAAAAACGTACCCCCAAAAGGAAGAGGAAGGCAGTATCCCCTATTTCAGGGGTATTTAGAAACAGACAGTGATTCTTGACAGTGAGGTAAGACAGAGGGACAGGTTTCTGGGCTTCCTGGCTAGTGGTGGTATGGGTCAGAGAAGGAAAGACCCCTTTTCAGCTCTGAGCCCCTTTTGCTGTCCAAAAGGGCTCTTTCTTGGTATAGCAGGTGAACCTAGGTCCATAAATACGGTTGAGGAATATGGTTCGGGTCTTCTTTAGGTCGAGATACAGAGAAGCAATCCGAAACAGCTGCAGAGGGCAATATATAGTTTGTGGTAGGGAGATACTGGGTGTATCCCCATAAGGCATTAAATTCATCCAAAGGGTGATTAGAGGCTGAGATCTGGCGGTGAGTTTCTGGGGGGGGAGGGGGGCGGATATAAAACGGAGATGGCCGTACCCAGGGTGTGGACGGAGGTGCGCAGGGTGTAGATTTAGAGGGTTCAGAGTGAGTGGCCACACACCCTCCTCCGTTCTGACTTATGCAACCCTGTGTTGCCTACGGTCATCAAGGTTGGGTACCTAAATGTTTTGCATGTTCTGCTATTATGTGCCGTCCCCATTGAGGTGCCTTCAGGTGGCCAGAAGTTCTGGCCCTGTAGGGACCAAGCTGTTCTGGGCAAGAGGTTCGGTGGTAGCTGGCAATGGAAAACCAATGATGCGGCCGTGTCAAGATCCGGCACATTGTGTAACTGCTGGTGGCGGACAATTCCCTCCATCTTCAAGAAAACTGTCCTCTTTGGATATAGGAATCCGCAATTCAAAGACTAAAGAACTGTAAAATGCATATTTTCCCTTTTTTGAAGCCCGCAAGCTGGTGGTGGGCAGTCAGTCGCCGACAGGCATGACTTCGTATTGCTTCTCAGGCAGTAATGTATGTTCATACGGGGGCATCTCGGTCTGTCTGCTGTCAGGATCTGAGAACTGATAGTTTGTCGTAAACATGGCAAGTCTGATTCGGTCAGTTATCTGGGGGTAGAAAGTCACCACTTACGACCTAAGTGACTTGCCCATGGTGGAGGCAAAAAATCCCGCCACCATCTCGGATGCCCAGCAGTCAACACATCTGCTGTGGGCAGAATTAAAAAACACTGCACCCTACCTCGAAATCTCTGTCAGTGCCCGTGAGCGGGCAAGGGTGTTCCAACCCAGGGGGCGAGTATGGTGGAGATATGGGGAATATAACCCTCCACAATTCTCCCAAACACATATCCTCCACTCCATCTCCATATCCAGGCATTTGACACATGCGGGCAAGTCTGCCAGCAGGTCCTAAAGACCTACAACTGGCAGTTTAAATAAATTTTAAATTCTTCTCCATTGGAAGGGCTGGTCGTTGAGGGGGGTGAGGAGATGTCCTGATCCTCTCTCCGTTGCGCCTATGCTCCTTAGGAAGTTCCATACTACAAATTGCGATATCCGTGGATTGGAAATTCATACTTTGAGGCCTCGCCGCGCAGCGCTTCTGTGGAGGTCTTTAAAACCTTCAGTCGTGGGCTCTTCAAGAAATCTCAAATTCAAAGCAGAAGTCCTTTACTCTTTCTGGCTTGTTTATTCTTTCAAAACCTGCACAACCAGCATCGTTTGGGTCTGCTCGGGCGGGGTTGACCGTCTACATATCATTATTACACTTTGGGTGTTGGGTCCTGTCAGCTCTGTCTTACCTCCCTTCATGAGGTTGCGGCGTTGTGTCTCTCTCCTCTATGACTGTGGACACTTATGCGGTTCGCGTGATGGACCTCCTTCTGGTACGGTTTTGTCGGAAGGTCCTGGTATGTATGTTAGAAGAACTTCCTCGACCTTTTTTGCTGTTGGTTGACTTTTTTTTTTTTTGTTTAACGGGCCTCAGATCTCTTTGGACGGTTGTGTCTGTACGTTCATCAGGAGGTCGTGCTTATTGAGGATGTCCTTTTCGGATTTGGAATTTGGTGTTGTTGAATAGACGGTTCGGCACTTACATCCACTCGTACATCAGGGTCACTTTAGTGTTTGGATTGGTAGGGTGGGGACACCCGCGCTGGTCCCCTGGACTTTGATGTGGTCTTGTCCATGACGATATCGCACGGGAAGGGACATTTCCCTTGTCCTTCTACAACTGTAATAACTGAATCACGTCTTCTGGTTCTCAACAGCTTTATTAACATAGAAAAGCAATCTGGGATTCTATCTCGCAACCAATTGTTCTAAAAATTCCAGGACATCTGACTGTCTTCAGTGGCCGGACCCAGCTCTGTAATAACACTGACTAACATCTGTGATCTAGTGTGCTATAAGATTGGATGCAGTGGTCTTCCGATAAACTTTCAAATGCCTAAAACACCCTGGTTTGAGTCAGACTGCAAACATTTTCCAAGTTCGCTATAAACGGGCTCAGAGTCAGGTATTCCAACGTCCTTCGGGTCCCATCGCTCGACGCCCATCATAAACTCCGTGCTAAAATCTAGACTCACTTTTAAAATTCTGTAAACAGTAGGTCCTGGTGGTAGCTTCTGCGCCAGGCTGACATCTAAAAAATTCTTAGAAAAAGTGTGGAACTTCATTAAGATAATCAATAGGGTTAGATCACCTGACCCTCTGTGAACCAGTCTCAATGTTGTCAGATTCTTTTAGATCAGTGTTGAAAGCAGGGGCGATTCTGCTTGCGGTATCCTTTGTATTTGTATGTCCTCCTATTCTAATTAATATTCAGTCACTTGTGTCATAACTCATGACCTATTAAGTTTTATGCTCCCTGCAAAGTTGCTTCAGAATATATTCGAAGACTTCATCTTCCTTTGTCTTAAACGAGCTGAAATCGGACTTAAGCTCGTGCTCTGCGATTACTTCTCCTGGTTTAGTTGACTTACATGTATCAACTATTGAAACATTCTTCGCAAGATGGTCTGAACATCACTGGTACTGGTATACAACACGTGTGGACGTCAGGTTTGCTTTACAACCCCTCTCTGGCGGTCAGCCCTCTTATTCCCTTCCCAAAACTGGGATACAGATCTGGCTAATCCATCTAACTTACCGTCCAATAGCTTTGACCAGCTGTGTCTGTAAACGATGGAGAATATGGTAATGATAGCTCATGTGGAAACTCGAAATCCTATTCGGCGCCTTTTGTCGAATGTATAGTGTCGGTTTCGCAAATCTGCGTTAGTACAGTTTGACCATGTGATTCGGCGGCGATTCTACACGTTGGAACGCTTTTTTAAATCTGTCAGCATGCAGTGCGCAATGTTCTGTGACGTGGAGAAGGGCCCCTACGATACCACCTGGAAGTCGGGGGGGGATACTGTTCATGTTGTCTCCACGATCTGGGTGTGCAGAGAGGTCATCTGCCTCGCTTGTTATTCTTACATATTTTTTGGCCAGAACGGTACTGTTTAGGTCCCGGGTTGGCAACACTTCTCTCTGAATGTCCACGGAGGAGTTGGTGTTCCCCAGGGGAGCATACTGTCTCCTGCCATCTTGAGTAGTATAATCAACAACATTGTGAAATCGCTTCTCAGCAGGGTTCAGACTCTCATTTGTTTGGGGGATGATTTTGCTGTCTGACTGCTATGGTAAGCCTGTACCGATGTGGGCCAGCGCTGGCTCCAGCTTTGCGTAGATAAAATCCATCGGTAGGGCGGGATTATGTATTCGGTTTCTCCTTTCTGCTACATAAACCCAATGTAGTCACTTCCATGTCTTCAGTCAGTTTTTTCCAGATCCGGATCCGTCATAGTTGGGATAATCTGCCACATTTCCAGCTGTTATAGAGAAAGATGGGCCAGATGTCTGGGAGTAATGTGTGTACCAATAAACTTAACTTTATCAGGCCATATTTAAAATCGGCTCTAAACTTGCTTGCCAAAAGGCAATGTGATATATTCTGCGGGTCGTGAACCAAACCGACTGGGGCGCTGAGATGAAAACTTTGTGGCCACCGCTACAGTGCCCGGGTCGTGTCTCATATCTGGTCTACGGTGGTGCTGTGTACGGCTCCGCAAGAATCTTCTTACCTCAAAACTCTTGGGGACCCTATCCACCATGCACCAGGGCCTTCGTCTCTGGTCTTGGAGCGCTTCCGCACCACCCCCTGGGTTAACTGCCTCGTACGCTGAGGCACGGTGAAACCTTAATGTCCAATCGAAGGCTGAATACGGTCTTTGGATTTATTATATCGACTGTTCTCAGAACACAGATTCCTGCTATGACTGTGTTTTTTGACCTCACGTTCAAAGTATGTTTTGAAAAACAAAACCCGAAAGTATTCCCGCCGTTTGGGCTTCGTATGCAGCCTCAAGTGCGGATAATTGGCAGGGATAGACCTGCCGGTGTTAGTTTCGAGTTTTCCATAGTTTCCGGAAATTCATCCTCCATGGTCCTTTGTACACACTCCGGAGATTCGTTTCGGGGATCTCGCAGCTTTCCGTAAGGAGTTTACAGCTCTTCTGGCGTACAAGGCTTTGTTTGCCGAGCTGCTGTTCCAAATTCCCCATCCTTTCAAAAGGTTTTCAATGACGGCTTCCATCGTCATGTAGGAGGGAGTGGCCTGGGCTGCCTACTGACCGGGGGGCAGCCTTCTCTGATATTTGTTGGTACATATTCATTTCAGATAGCTTCTGGATCTAGGCTGCCTGATCTGGCTGCTCTAGTACTTGGCTTTGAAGATAATCTCCAATTCTTCGTGGAGGGTCTTTCTGGATTTCGGTCGGATTCGCTGTCAGAGTTGGAGGCCATAGATGGCCGCATATCCTTCAGCATACAGAACTTTTATTTGTTTTTTGAACTCTTTTTTGCTGTTGATGGCGGACGGTTTTATTAACATTTCGCTTGCTTGGGGTGTCCTGGACCTTGTGGGCATCGGAAGGGATCGAAAATTGGTTGATCGTACTTTGCCAAGAACGCCACAAGTGAGTAACTGTTCCCAACTACTTATATCCCCTGCTCAGATTGTGGAAACCTAAAATTACGATTATGTGTGAGTACCGATGGCATGGAGGTTTGGAACACACAGACGAATATACAAATCTCTTTATGATCCGTTCCAAAACCTTCAATGATATCCTCCCTTCTTCGTCGGGTGGTCGTAAAGAGGAAACGGTTTCATGTGCCGCTCGGCACACCGGCCATTCGTATTGTTTACATTCTTACCTCTTAAATGAGTTGAAAGAAGCTCCCGTGGTGAATTAACATGTCATGCACACTCACATTGTTAAACAAGTTACTTTTAGAGTTGTTGGGACTTGCACGATGTGTGACACAAAACTTTTTTAACCAGCGGGTCCTTGTAGATTCATGTGCAGGGTTGTCTCCGCCTGTCGTGACGATCTTGGGTTTTTGAGAAGGAAATTAACATTTTTCATCAGTTTTGAGATTTTACGGAAGAAGGATTTTTAACAAAGTTTCTGGTTCGTTTGTAGACGATGTCATTTAACGAGAGCGTGTGAAGTTTTTTTTTTTTTTTTTTTTTTTTTTTTTTTTAAATGACTGGTGATGTTGATTTTAAACGTGGTCTTGAAAGCCTGATGTGGCCCTCTGCGGTTCGGCGGGGCTAATAAGAATACATTTTCTTTTCCCTTATCTTTTTTCTTACTGCTTCTAGCCCGCATGAGAGGGGCTGATGCTGTTTGGCCTTAGCGTATACCGGGGTATGGAGTGATGCCCCTGGTAGGGATTCCATGTGAAGTGAGGCGAAGGGTGAGATACTGACTAAGAGTTTAAGCCCGCATCCTTTTCTCTTTTATTGTTTTCGGCCTCCCTTTTTGGCCCTGTTCTATCTTCGTCATCCCCTTCTTGTCTTCTTTTTCACAATACTGTTCTCTCTGTGGTGCCTCCATTAGTTCACGCCGGGTTTGACGTGCGGATGCTACCTGTGTCGGTGGTGGATTGTGGTCCTGGTGGGGGGGATTGAAGAGGGCCAGTGCTTGAGGTAGGGCATGTGCTCGCAAACATCATCACTTTGGCTCGGACACCTTGCCTAGTCAGGGAGTTACACCTTTGGCCCCGGGTTTGTTACTTATCGGCTTCCCTTCTTGGGGCTGGGTCAGTCAAGCAGTTTCCCTGGGCCTTGGTGAACCCCTGCAGTTGCTCTGCCTCTTGTCCCCGGGTGTTGAGCTTGATCAGGGGGGATGGGGTTAGTGGCTTTGTTTTTTTTTGAGTAGTTTGTCTCTCCCGAGCATGGGAAGGGGGCAAGACATTGGTTTCTTGGCCCTGGCACCTTAGTGGGACTCCTAGGTTGGGGGGGTAAGGGAGTGATGGTATAATTCCTACACTATATTTGGCTTTTTCCAAGAAACTTTCCAAACAACATGGAAGATGGTAGTCAGCTTCCCTATTTTACAGGGGATGTTCAAACAGATTGTGATTCTGATTCTGAAGTGAAGTCAGAAAGACCGGTTTTTTGGGCTTCCTGGCTCGTGATGGAGGGGACGGAGCAGGTACGACCCCTTTCTGCTTGAGCCCTTCATTTGCCATTCAAAAGGGCTTTCAAGGTTTGGCAGGTGACCCTCGGTCCTATCAATGAGGTACTGAATGGCCTCGTTCCTTTTTGAGTGTAATCACAAGAAACAATCCTGACCAGCTGCTGAAGGAACATATTGTAGTGGACAGGGAGATCAGAGTAATCTCCCACAAACAATTAAATTCATCAAAAGGCCAGTGTTTCGCTGCCGGGTTTTAATCTGGGGTCTCGGTGGCTGAGAAATGATTATCGGTGCTGGCGGTCCCTGGGTGTGTTGTGGTCGGGAGGTGCGCAGGGTGACTGTTAATAGAAGGGTGCAGTTTGTGTGGCCAACTACTCACAGAGGTACGGATCATGTCTGCATACCACTGTGCTGCATCCGGTCATCAATTGTCGGCTTCCTGAAATGGTCCGGGTTGAGTTAGTGGTGTCCGTCCCCGTTGTGGTAGCTTCTGGTGCCTGGAAGTCTTTTGGCACTGCTTGGACACAGCTGTTCTGGGCAGGAGGTCGTGTGGTATTGCGGCAGGCAAACCCATGATGGGCCCTTTGTCATGATCGGCACATTGTGCTTAATGAGGTGGCGACACATCCCGAATCTTTTCCCGAAAAGTTTCCTTCTTGGATTCAGGTATCTGACTATACTTCGAGTCATAACAGAAAAGAAGTTCTCTTTTTGTGATAAGCCCGGAAACAGGTTGTGGGCAGTCAGACGCCGACAGCTTCGGCCTACGCTTCGGCGGTGTAGAAGGTTCCCACAGTTTTCTACTCGGGTCTGTCTCCCTGCCACATGACTGAATGAATGCATGATTTTCGAAAATCATTGCAAGTAAGGAATCTGGCAGTTCTGGTTGGTTGCAGTTCCACCACCTTCCAAACCAAAAGTGACTGCCATGGTGGAGGCAATATCTCCGCATCCATCAGACTGGGCCAGCGTCTACTTCATCTGCTGATGAGGCAGATTATATCCCTACCTGCACCCCTACTGCGAACTTCCTCTGTCCAGTGCCCGGCGGGCAAGGGAAGTTCCAACCCAGTGGGGAGATGGTGGAGTTAGGACAAAAACCGCCCACCCATCACTCCAAATCCAGACCTCCTCCTTCTCCAAAATCCAGGCTTTGTTCTCCTGCGGGCTAGTTCTCGCCGCGGGTCCAAAGCACTTCACCAGTCATATGTGAAACTAAAAATTAATATGTTCACTCATTGGCCGCAGTGTGATGAGGAGTTGGACCTGATCTCTCTCCGTCTCGCCCTCTGCACCATGGATAGTACAATATTCCAGTGGAAGATCCGGGGGACTAAATTCTAACTTTGTAGGTGATGCAAGCTTCTGTGGCGATTAGTTATTACCTTCCGTCGCCTGGCGCTTCAGGAAACCCACATATTTCTTAGCAGATGTCCTTTACTCTTTGCTGGCGTTTTGATGCATTTCATTAACTCTGCACTAACCATCCACGTTGGGTTTGGGCGGGCGGTGGTGACGTCTCTACAAAATAATTTGGGGGTGAGTCCAGGTATCTCTCAGTTGTAGTCCTCTACTGTCAGGCTGGAGCGGCGGAGAGTCTCTCTCACAAGTCGGGGACAATTCTGTGCACGTTATCGTCCTACAGTTCTGTCCCGGTTTGGCGTCAGGAATTGTCCCCTGGCTGATTGGTGATACGGACTACAGACCTTTTTTGCTGGTGGGTGTCTTTATCGGGATCTTATCCCTCCTTTGGGGTTGTGCCGTTATCGTCTCCCAGTGGTCTGCTGTTTGTTGTTGGCCTTTCAGACGTGGTGGGTGGGGGAGGCGGTAGGTCGGTGCTGCATCTGACCTCCAAATCTTCACTGGTTCTTTTTCGTGTTTTGATTTGTCGGTTTGTGACCCCTCGCTTGGGGTCCTGGACTATGTAGTGGTCTTGTCCATGACGATATGCACGGAAAGTGACCATTTCCCTAGTCCTTCTAAAAACCTGGTATAATGAACAGTCTCTGTTTCTCAACATATAAAATTACCAAGGAAAGCAAACTGGGATCTATTCGCTATACACTAATTTCTAAAGAATTCCTGGACAATGACTTTTTCATGAGTCCGGACCCAGCTGATTCACTTGTCTTCATCTGTGATCAAGTGTGCTAATAGCTTGTATTCCAGTGCTCGTACGTTATATCCAAATGTCAAAAAACCATGGTTTGTTTATGGGTAATTGCCAACAAATGGCCAAAGTTCGGGACCCCAAACGGGCTCAGCGTCAGGTTTTACCAACGGCACCTTCGGGTACCAACGCTCGAAGACCATCATAAACTACGTGCTAAATCTAGGACTCACTTTTTAAAATCTGTATATCGTTCGGTCCTGGAGAAGCTATGCTCCACGGCTTTGACATCTAAAACTCTAAGAAAAAAGTGTGGACATCATTATTGAAATTCAAAAGGGAAAAAGAACACCTGTCCCACTGTGATCCATATCTACGTTGGCTGATTCTTTAATAAAGAGATGAATGCAAGGTGCTAATCTGCTTGCTTCAAACCTTGGAAATTTGAATCCTCCGCTTCTAATTTGATCAGTCTCTTTTGTCAAACACAAAGCCCTCTAAAAGGAAATATCTCCCTGCATCTGGTTCATCCGACTACATGGAAGGACTACAATCTTCCTTTTACATTAATTCGTGATCTGAAAGCTGCCTGTCTCTCTTGCTGCGATTCCTCTCCAGGTATAGTGGACTATCTACATTATCAACTATTGATTTAATTCCTTCCGCAAGATGGTCTGTAATTCCTGTTACAGGTATACAACCAAGTGTGGACTACAGGTTTGCTTTCCACCATCTTGGCGTCGAACCAGCCCTTCATTATTTCCATCCCCACCAAAACCTGAATAAAGATCTTTCTAATCCATCGAACTACAGTCCAATAGCTTTGTCCAGCTGTGTATGTAAAACTGTTGGGCAGGGAAAATGGTCAATGACTAGGCTCATGTGGAAGCTTCGAAATCCGATGGCCTTTGGGGAAATGAAACGTGTGGTTTCCGCATAAATCGGTAGGTCAGTTGACCATTTTGATTAGTCGGGAATCTACTCTTAGGAACACTTTTTTAAACAGACTGCATGCAGTGCCAATTTTCTTGACTTGGAGAAGGCCTTCGATTACCACCTGGAAGTCTGGGGATATTCAGTTCTCCACGCGATCTGGGTTTTCGAGGTCATCTTCCTCTTTTTTATTTCAAAAATTTTTTGGAGAAACGGCGACAGTTTTTCTGGTCCGGGTTGGCACCACTCTTCTCTGATGTCCACGAGCAGGAGTTGGGTTTGGTCCCCAGGGGAGCCTTACTGTCTACCTGCCCTCATTTAGTATTAAAATCAGAACAACATTGTGATATATCAGTTCAGCAGGGGTCAGGGGGACTGCTCATTGTTTGTGGGATGATTTTGCTGTCTACGCTATGGAAGATGTACCCGAGTTGTCCAGCGAAGGCTACAGCTGTGCGTAGATTAAATCCATCAGTGGGGCGGTATGAAAACGGGTTTCACCTTTTCGGCTACCAAAATCCCAGTGTTATTCCACCTTCCATAATTTCCGTCAGTTTTTTCCAGATCCTGTAATTCACGTCGGGAAATCTCCATGTCCAGCTGTTATAGTGGCCATAATTTCTGGGTGTCTATTTTTGACACCAAAAAACTTAAACTTACTTCAGCCATTATTAAATTTCTCAAAAAATGCTTGCCAAAAGGCTCGGATTTTCTGCGGGTCGTCAACCCGACCCAACCCCCACACACACACGAACGGGGGCGCTGATAAGAAAACTTTGTTGCACCTTTCGCGCCCTGGTCCGTTCTTAAACTGGGACTACGGGTGTTGCTGTGTACGGATCCCGAAAGATATCTCTTACCTCAAAACTCTTGGAACACTATACACTTCAAGGGCTTCGGTTCTGTCTTGGGGGTCCGCACCACCCTGTTGTACTGATGTACGCAGAGGCAGGGGAACCTTCTCATGGTCCAATCGCAGGCTGCAAACTGTCTTTGAATTATTTCATCCGACTGTCTCAGATACCGCACCAGTATCCTGCGATGATGTGTTTTTGTCCCTCCGTGCCTAAGTAAGTTTTGAAAACCAAACACGAAATGTATTCCGCCGTTTGGGATGCGTATGCAGACTCCCGTGCGGATGCAGGTATAGACAATGGGTGTAGTTTCCGATTTTTTCCTAGTTTCCGGATTTCAACCTCCATGGACCTTTTTCACACCAGTGATTCGTTTTGATCTCGAAGCTTTCCGTAAGGAGTACTACCAGCTTCTCTGGCGTACCAAGGCTGTGTATGCCGAGCTCTGTCCAATTCCCAATACTATCAAAAAGTTTTCATGATGGTTCCATGTCTGAGGGATGGAGTGGCCTGTGCAGCATACTGCCCATGGGGCTACGTCCTCAGATATTTGTTGGAACATATAATTCAAGATGTTCTGTCTATTTGCTGAACTTACTGCTCTGAGTTTCTGGCTTTGAAGATATTCTCCCCATTATTCGAGGAGGAATTTCTGGTTCTGTCGGATTCGCTGTCCGTTTGGAGGCCATAGAGCTGGCCGCAACCTTCCAGCATCCAGGAAACACTTTTACTTTTTTTTTAACTTTTTAGCAAGTTGAAGGCGGACGGTTTTTACAACATCACTCTTGCTTGGACGTCCTGCCATGTGGCATCGGAGGGAAACGAATTGGTTGATCGTTTAGCCAAGTACGCAACAAGAGAGAAACTGTCCAAACACTTATATACCCTGCTCAGATGTGGAAACCCTAAATATATCGATTATGTGTGAACCTCTGGCAGGTGGTTGGGATCTAACAGTCGATATTATTCATAAATCTTTCAGTGCCGTCAAACCGTTTAATGACTTTCGCCTCCAATCTACGTCGGGGTGGTGTAAGAGGCGAAACGGTACTGTGCCCGGCTGCACACCGGCCCATTCGTTTTTACCAATTCTTAACTTTTAAAGAGTGAGGTAGCTCCGTGGTGCATTCCACTGTCATGCAACACTCACAATGAAAAATGTTTTTTTTGAGAGGTTGGACTGGCTCGATGTTGAGTCACAAACATTTTACAGCGGGAGTTCCATGAAGATGCTGTTACCTGGGATGTCCCGCCTGACGTTGTCCTTGGGTTTTTGACAACGAGAAATTTACATTTTTCATCTGATTTGAGATCTTTCGGAAGAAGGATTTTTAACAAAGTTTCTGGTTTCGTTTGTAGACGATGTCATTTATCGAGATGTGTGAAAGGGTTTTTTTTTTTTTTTTTTTATTTTTTTTTTTTTTGTTTGATTTTTTTTTTTAAATGACTGTGTGAGTTGATTTTAGTGGTGTACTGCCATGATGGTGGACCTCTGCGGTCGGCTGGGCTTATAAGCAACATTTCTGATCTTTATCTTATCTGTCATTTTAACGAGATGTGTGAATGGTTTTTTTTTTTTTTTTTTTTTTTTTTTTTTTTTTTTTTAAATGGACTGGTGTGTTGATTTTATTTCGTGGGGTGCAGCCCAGGATGTGGCCATCTGCGGTAGGCTGGGGCTATAAGCAAAATTTGCTTATCTTATCTTATCCTTATCAGTCTATCATTTATATCAGGAAACAATACTGTCTGTGTGATCAGTTTGTTTACTTCGTCGTTCAGGAGTGTTCATATTTGAACATCACGACTGTCACTAAACAGTAGTTCAGTAGACAACGGACTACAGAGAAGTGGCGGCTGTCGATCTGAATCAAGTTCAACAGAATCACTTTAACAAAAGACAATTTTTGCGCTTTGGCTTGGTTTCCGCCCACGAAAAATTACAGGCAGCCTGATCACATGGTTTCATAGTCTCAGAAACAAATTTTCGGATACGTCTGTTTTTTGACCAGTACGTAGACATATTTAAATAAAAATAAAGTACAACAACTACCTTTTAAAAGATGGTAAGATAAGGTACAAAAAAGGCCAATGTAAAGTGACTCACGTTTGCTTTTGACAGCTCGCTTTGCCCGGCGAACGACGATCGACAAACAGCCACGATCCGGTTATTGAAAAGTTTCGACCACCAAAAGTCCGGATCGGGGAAAATCTCATGTAAATACGAAAAAAAGACCATAAAAAATCACTACAAATATGTGCAATACCAATTCTAGTGTTTTTCTTTCATTTTTGGTGATTACGCGGCTAGGTATTGTTGAAAAGTAGAAGCTTGATCCATGTCAGGTAGAATTAAAGTTGATGGCTGTGTTGAGAAATCTAATGATTTTGATGAGCCACTTGCGATTCCAGAAGTTCTCTCTCTAATTCTGAAGAAATGCTGTCTTGAGACATAAATATTTCTGGTAAAATCACTTCTCTCACAGAAAACACACACACGTCTGCACAGCACAGCCCTCCAATGTAAAATGGCGAGACAGTTAATACAGGTTGCTAACAACAAAAATGTCACGTGATTTAAGCCCGTCCCGGCGAAAAATGATGTCATACCCCCTGTCTATTGGTTGAACGTGCACACGTGATGGGCGAGCTATGGCTTGATGATTAATAATGCAGGATTAGTCAGGCTCCTGTGCAACAGTGCGTGCAAAACTGATTGCAGCAACCAATATTGATTAGAAGCAGTCTGGGGGGACTGTCAAGCCATATAAATGTTTAGTTGATTTTATGTGCCTGGAGAGAATGTAAATATCTATGTTCACGATCACCAAATCTTATCTAGCACGTAAGCCCCCATTTTAATGTACTGATTACGTCAATTTTAGAGGTTTTTGTGTGTTAATTTTGTTTAAAAACAGGTGTTAATTTTGGTCAAAACTGATATGAGAAGGACGTGATTTGTATGTGAAAAGGGGGGTTTTCGTGCAAAATAAGATGGGTGGTCTTGAACGAAGATATTTACATTCTCTGCACCTCATATGACGGGCTATAGGCACTGGGAATGCACTGCTATTAGCATGTCATATGACGTGCTAAGGCAGTCAACGGGTTAAAAGGAGAAAGAAAGCTTCTGTGTTGTGGCTAATACATCCATTTGCAGAGGAACAACATTCACTCCTTAACATGTGTGTTTTTTAGAAGGTGTGTTTGAAAGAGATGTGTGAATGTTTTTTTTTTTTTTTTTTTTTTTGCTGACTTGTGAGTTGACTTCAATGTGTTGACAGCCCTGATATGGCCCTTTGCAGTTGGTTGGGCTATAAACAACATCACCTCACCTCACCTCACCTCTTTATATTGACAGCCCTGATGTGGCCCTTTGCGGTTGGTTGGGCTATAAACAACATCACCTCACCTCACCTCACCTCTTTATATTGACAGCCCTGATGTGGCCGTTTGCGGTTGGTTGGGCTGTAAACAACATCACCTCGCCTCGCCTCACCTCTTTATATTGACAGCCCTGATATGGCCCTTTGCGGTTGGTTGGGCTATAAACAACATCACCTCACCTCACCTCTTTATATTGACAGCCCTGATATGGCCCTTTGCGGTTGGTTGGGCTATAAACAACATCACCTCACCTCACCTCTTTATATTGACAGCCCTGATGTGGCCCTTTGCGGTTGGTTGGGCTATAAACAACATTACCTCACCTCACTCTTTATATTGACAGCCCTGATGTGGCCGTTTGCGGTTGGTTGGGCTATAAACAACATCACCTCGCCTCGCCTCACTTCTTTATATTGACAGCCCTGATATGGCCCTTTGCGGTTGGTTGGGCTATAAACAACATCACCTCACCTCACCTCTTTATATTGACAGCCCTGATGTGGCCGTTTGCGGTTGGTTGGGCTATAAACAACATCACCTCGCCTCGCCTCACCTCTTTATATTGACAGCCCTGATATGGCCCTTTGCGGTTGGTTGGGCTATAAACAACATCACCTCACCTCACCTCTTTATATTGACAGCCCTGATGTGGCCGTTTGCGGTTGGTTGGGCTATAAACATCACCTCGCCTCGCCTCACCTCTTTATATTGACAGCCCTGATATGGCCCTTTGCGGTTGGTTGGGCTATAAACAACATCACCTCACCTCACCTCACCTCTTTATATTGACAGCCCTGATATGGCCCTTTGCGGTTGGTTGGGCTATAAACAACATCACCTCACCTCACCTCACCTCTTTATATTGACAGCCCTCATATGGCCCTTTGCGGTTGGTTGGGCTATAAACAACATCACCTCACCTCACCTCACCTCTTTATATTGACAGCCCTGATGTGGCCCTTTGCGGTTGGTTGGGCTATAAACATCACCTCACCTCACCGCTTTATATTGACAGCCCTGATGTGGCCCTTTGCGGTTGGTTGGGCTATATATAAACAACATCACCTCGCCTCACCTCACCTCTTTATATTGACAGCCCAAATATGGCCCTTTGTGCTTGGCTGGGCTATAAACAACATTATCTCTCTCTCTACCCCTTTATATCAAGCCAAAGATACTGTAAAGTCATAAGATTATTGATGGCGACTCGCAGCCATCGCATATGAAAACATGTTGATAGCAGTGTCATTTTGTTCTGACATTTTAAATCCACAGCTGATTAGTCCTCTGCACTGTTTCTGCAGCAATGCAATATCAGCACAGGTAATGATTTAATTTTGTGTCTATTTTGAAAGGAGACTTCAACGAGGTAACAGCCCTGGTCTGGCCCTTTGAGGTTGGCTGGGCTATAAGCAGCATTATCCCTCTCTTTTCTCTCTCTCTCTCTCTCTCTCTCTCTGTGTCAAGACTCATTCAAGCGTAAGTCAGTAACTTGATCATCAAAAGTGCCCACACCTCACAATCAAAAGTCTTTGCTGTAGAAAAAAAAATTGTTCAAGAGGCATTCTCAAGATTCCAGCTGAGAGTTAGGACACAGACCATGCGTGGACAGTCGACATTAAATGTGTTTAAAAGTTAAATTTCAGAGTACACTAGCGATAGTTGTTGCACCCGGAGGTTCACAGCCAAGCTGTGGTTGAGAAATATTGCAACAAGGTCACTGGGTAATGGACAAAGATGTTGATGTTGTCTTCTATTTATTGGTTGATCCTTTTATATTCATTTTCAAAATTCAGAGACAGAGCAGTCATCTTATTTTAATGATTGACAAATGTGCATGCTCAGACCATCATTGATTGAAGTTTTGGTAGCAGATACCTTTCTTTTGTTTGTTGGATGGGGTGAATTTTTTTAAAATATATTTTTTTGTATTTAAGGTACCCATTGTCCCGCGATTGTTTGAAAATTAAAACATGAATTGGGTAAACTGCTGTTGAGTGATACCTTTGGAAGGAGAATGCTTTTTGTTTTACCTTTTATAACTGTGTGAGGAAATTGTGTTTTTTTTATGGTCCACAACTTTACAGGGTGATTGTATTTTTTTATGGTTATGACTGTATAATAGGGAGATTGTATTTATTATTGTTTTGAATGTATTTTGAGATTGTGTACTGTGAGTGGAGATTATGAATTGTCTTTTCACATTTAATAACTGTGTGGTGAGATTTTGTTTTAGTGATGGTTCAGAAGATTACTGAATCAGGATTTCCTTTCTGAAGATTCATAAGTGATAGGAAGAATGTGTTTCTATGATTTGTAACTGTACAGGGCGATTGTTTACCGTTCATAAATTATGTGGAAGATTTTTTTCCCGACCTGTTCGTAATTATATATGGCTAGATCTCTTCCCACCCCCTCAAGTTTTTATGGTTCATAACTTTATAGGGAGATTGTTGTTTTGATGTTTCATAACTGTGTCGGGGGGGGGGGGGGGGGGGGGGGGGGGGGGGGAGTTTGTGTGTGTGTGTGTGTTCTTTTTTTGTGGTTCATAACTAAGGGGTAGATTATTTTGGTTTCTATGGCTTATAACTGTGAGGGGAGGGTTTTTTAAAAAAGAATTATTTGTTGTATGCTCGGTGGTGTTCTTGATAATAAATCCTAACTATGCCGGTGAGAGTGTGGTTTTTACTGTCCATAATTGTATGGTGTGTGTGTGTGTGTGTGTGTGTGTGTGTGTGTGTGTGTGCGTGCGTGCGTGCGTGTTTATGGCTTATAAGTATATTGGGAGATTGTGGTTTTTATTTTAATATTCTTAACCCATATGGGGTGATTTTTGTTTCTCAATGGCTTATAAAGTCTTATAATCTTGTATTACATGGTTCATAACTTCCAGGGTAGATTTTTTTTCTTCATAATTCAATGGGGAGACTGAAGTTTTTACGCTTAGTACGGGGAGATTGTGGCTTCTGTGGTCCATGTCTGTTCCGAGATTACATTTTTATGCTTCATAAATATATGGGAAGATTGTTTTTGTGGTTCATAAGTGTATGGGGAAGGTACAGATTGTGTTGTTCATAAGTATCTGGAGAGATCAGGTTTTTATGGTTCATGACTGCATGGGGAGATAGGTTTTTAAAGTTCACAACTGTCAATCTAGATTGGGTGATTTGATGATTGTTAACTCAATGGGGACATTGACGTTTTATGGCTTATCATTATATGGAAGGATTGTATAATTTTTTTATGGTTCATACGTGTATAGGAAAATTGTGATTTTTACAGTCCATAATTATTTTGTGAGGTAGGGTGACTTTGTTAGCTTTGTGGGGGAATTATGTTTTTTGTGGCTCATAACTGTATGAGGAGATAAGTAGCTTTGTGGGAATGACATTTTTATGGCTTATAAGTGTATGAGGAGATAAGTAGCTTTGTGGGAATGACATTTCTATGGCTCATAACTGTTATAAGGAGATAAATATTGTTTATGGGTCTTAATTGAGTGGAATTTGTGGATTATATGGTTTGCAACCATCTTGGAAGTTGTGAGTTTTATGGCCTTTCATTGTATGGGGAGATTGTTGATCATACTGACGGTTCATAAATCTATGTGAAATTTATTGATTAAATGGAACATAACTATAAGGGGAATTTGTGGATTTGATGGTTCATAACTGCATGGGGAAATTGTGGTGTATGTGGTTGGTCGCCACATGGGTAGATGGTGGATTTTACGGTTCATAGTCATATGGTGAAATGGTGGTTTTGTGGTTCATTACTATGAGAAGATTGTTGTTTTGTGTGGTTTGTAATTATGTGGGAGGGAGGGGAGGGGAGGGGAGGGGAAACCAGAGAGAGAGAGTGTGTGTGTGTGTGTTTTATAACTACTCTTAGGGGTGAATGAGTGCGGGTGGATGAAAAATGTTTGGCAAATTTGAAATTCAGCTTGAGTGAACACTGCAAGGGTTGTTCTGTTCATTTTTGTTTTTAATTTTCTTTTGTATTATAAATGAATTTGAGTTCAATACCTTTCACTGTTTCAGGAAATGTAGTGATTTGAGACGAGTCTATTTTGGGGGAGGCTGTGGAGAGGAAGTAACAAATGCATGCTGGTCCTGGTTAGGCTGATGACATTTATTGTGAAATGATGCAGACTTGTAAATGTTATTCTGTATATGAGTAGAGAATCATTCCAGCAGCATTCATTCCTTGCATATGCAGTGTACAGGAGTGTGTGTGTGTGTGTGTGTGTGTGTGTGTGTGTGTGTGTGTGTGTGTGTGTGTGTGTGGTGTGTGTTAGTGAGTGAGTGAGGGGGTGGGGAGGGACGGAGGGCACAGCTTTACATTTCCGTCCTTATTGAGACACTTAGTGAAAGGGCAAACAAACAAGGCTTTACACATTTGTAATCAATATTTTTGTTGCTGTTAGTCTGAGCAGAGGCATGTATCAAACTTGTGTGCTACTTAACTATGGAAATTAACTTCCAGAAAGTGATGACGTCATTTTTGCACAATATTGTGTTTGTTGTCATTGTTCTAATATTGCCTGACCACTTGCGTACAAGCTTTCTTGCGGCATCTATGTTATCTACAAGAAAATATAACCCAGTCGAGTTTGGTATTAAAAGAATTGTTGGGAATTCGCCAATTCAGTCATCTCAATAGTGCAGCTATATTACATTTTTCATGACAATAACTAATTATCAAACCTACGCCCATTTGTAATGGCCGCTCAACCTAGCCGAACGCATTGCTGCCAGACCAGCTATGAAACAGATGACATTCAGTTGGCCGAATACAGTGCGGTTTAGCTGGCTGGTGGGGAGCGGCCTGCAGAAAACATTCCTTTCCTCACCTGCATTCACGGCTTGGTCTCTGCAGCTGTAAACTCCCCTGAGACTCAAAACTAAGTAACTTGCTCTGAACAGCCGTCGGGGATACTTCATGATCTCCACGATCTGGGTTTTCGAGGTCATCTTCCTCTTTTTATTCAAAATTTTTTGGCAGAACGCAGTTTCAGGTCGGGTTGGCACCACTCTCTCTGATGTCCACGAGCAGGAGTTGGGTGTTCCCCAGGGGAGCATACTGTCTCCTGCCCTCTTTAGTATTAAAATCAACAACATTGTGAAATCAGTTCGAGGGTTCGATGCTCATTTTTGTGGATGATTTTTCTGTCTACGCAATGGAAGCTGTACCCCGGGAGGGGTTTTGGGTTTCCCCAGAAATTTGAAATTTCCCCAGCACAGGTAATGTTTTAAATTTTTTTGTCTATTTTGAAAGGGACTTAAAGGGGTAACACCCCGGTCGGGGCCCTTTGGGGGGTTGGGTTTGGGCTTTTAAGAGCTTATCCCTCTTTTCTCTCTTCTTCTCTCTTCTCCCCTTGTAAAGGACTAAATTCAAGGTAGCCCGGTAACTTGTTCATCAAAAGTGCCCCCCCCACCTCACAACCCAAAATTTCTTGCGGGAAAAAAAAAAAATTGTTAAAGAGGCTTTCTCAAGTTTCCAGTAAAGGGGTTAGGCAAAAGCCCCTCCCCGGGGGACAGTGATTTTTAAAATGTGTTTAAATTTTAAATTTCGAGTACATTTGCGATAGTTTTTCCCCCCCGGGGAGGTTCACACCCAAGCTGTGGTTGAGAAATAGGGCAAAAAGGTCATGGGTAATGGCCAAAGATGTTGATGTTGTTTTCCCTTATTTGGGGGTTGTTCCTTTTTTTTTTCATTTTAAAATTCCCCGGACGAGCAGTCTTTTTTT
Organism: Conus ventricosus; assembly: GCA_018398815.1. Lineage (NCBI taxonomy): Eukaryota > Metazoa > Mollusca > Gastropoda > Neogastropoda > Conidae > Conus > Conus ventricosus. The sequence continues at coordinate 33,110 of JAFLJL010007439.1, read as the reverse complement.
TTAAATTGTTGACAAATTGGGCATGCTCAGCCCATCATTGATTAAAGGGTTTTGGTAGCAGATCCCTTTCTTTTGTTTGTTGGGGGGGTTGTTTTTTTTTAAAAATTATTTTTTTGTATTTAAGGTACCCATTGTCCCGCGATTTTAAAAAATTTTAAACTTTAATTGGGTAAATTGCGGGTTGGGGTGATCCCTTTTGGGAAAGGGGAAAATTTGCTTTTTGTTTTCCCTTTTTTTATAACTGTGTGAGGAAATTGTGTTTTTTTTATGGTCCAAAAAAACTTTACAGGGTGATTGTTTTTTTTTTAGGGTTTATGACTTTTTTATAGGGGATTGTATTTATTATTTTTTTAAAATGTTTTTGAGTTTGTGTATGTGAGTGGGTTTTTGGGAATTTGTCTTTTCACTTTTAAAATAACTGGGGGTGAATTTTTTTTTTGTGAGGGGTTCAGAAATTACGGGGAATCAGGTTTTCCCTTTTAAAGGATTCATAAGTGAATAGGAAAAAAGTTGTTTCTATGATTTGAAACTGTACAGGGGGGGATTTTTTAAACCGTTCATAAATTATGGGGGAAAGATTTTTTTTCCCGCCCGTTCGAAAAAATTAGGGCTGTTCTTTTCCCCCACCCCCTCAAGTTTTTTTTTGGTTCTTTAATTTATAGGGGGGATTGTTGGGTTTGATGTTTCATAACTGTTTTGGGGGGGGGGGGGGGGGGGGGGGGGGGGGGGGGGGGGGGTTGTGGTGTTTTTTTTTTTGTGGTTCAAAAACTAAGGGGTAGATTTTTTTTGGGGTTTCTATGGCTTATAACGTGGGGGGGGGGTTTTTTAAAAAAAAAAAATTATTTGTTGTTTTTTTGTTTGTTTTTAAAGGGTTTAATTCCAAAAGTTTGCTGGGGGTGGTGTTTTTGTTAAAAAAATTTAAAAATATCCCCGGGAAAGAGTGTGGTTTTTACTGCCCCATAATTGTATGGTGTTTTGTGTGTGGGGTGGGTGTGGGGTGTGTGTGTGTGTGTGTGTGGGCGTGCGTGTTTTTTTGTTTTTTTTAAAGTTTTTTGGGAGATTGTGGTTTTTTTTTTTTAAATAATTCTTAACCCATATGGGGTGATTTTTGTTTTCAATGGCTTAAAAGTCGATAATCTTGTTTACATGGTTCAAACTTCCGGGGTTTAGATTTTTTTTTTTTATAATTAATGGGGGGACTGAAGTTTTTACCTTTTACGGGGGAGAGGGGGGGCCCTTTTGTGGGTCCAGGGGTCTGTTCCGAGATTACTTTTTTAAAACTTCAAAAATATAGGGGGAAGGGATTTTTTTTGTGGTTCATAAGGGGTTTGGGGGAAGGTACAGATTGTTTTTGTTCAAAGTATCTGGAGAGATCGGGTTTTTTTTGGGTTTCATGATCCCATGGGGGGATGGGGTTTTTAAAGTTCAAAAACGGGTCAATTTTTAGATTGGGGGGATTTGTTTGATTTTTTTAAACCCCAATTGGGGAAAATTGATTTTTTTTGGCTTATCATTTAGGGAAAGGATTTTTAAAATTTTTTTAGGGTTTTCATCCCGTGTTAGGAAAATTGTGATTTTTACAGTCCAAAATTTATTTTGTGGGGGGGTTGGGGTGATTTGTTGTTTTGGGGGGAATTAGGTTTTTGTGGTCATAACTGTATGAGGAGAAAAGGGTAGCTTTGGGGGAAAATGACATTTTTATGGTTAAAAAGGTTTGAGGGGTTTAATTTTAGTTTGGGGAAATGTTTTTTTATGGCTTTAAAACTGTATAAGGAGATTAAATTTTTGTTTATGGGTTTTAAAATTGAGGGGAAAATTTGGGGGTTTTTTATGGTTTGAAACCATCTTGGAAGTTGTGATTTTTTTGGGGCCCTTTTCCCCTTTCCGGGGGGTTGCGCCCTTTTTCGTGGTGGAGGGTTTGCGTGGTCCGTGACCCCCTTAGGCTTTCGGGGGCGGGGGATAAATCATTATTTGGAAATTTTTGGGCCCTTTTTTTTTTAAACACTGCTTTTTGGCCTGAAGGTGCAGATGCTTTTTGGGCCTAAGGAAACTGGTAAGGATTTTGATGCCCCTGGTAGGGTTTTCCCATGTAGATAGGCTAAGGGTGGGGGATCCTGATTTAACAGTAACCCCCTTTCCCTTTTTTTTTTTTCTGCCCCCCTTTTTTTTGGGCCCCTTTTTCATCTTCGTCCCCCCTTTAAAGTCTTTTTTTCCACACTCCTTTTCTCTCTGTGGTCCCCCTTTAAAGATCCCCCGGTTTGCCGTGCGGTGGGACCTGTGTCGGGGGGGAAGGAGATCCGGGGTGATTGAGAGGCCAGCGCTCCCCAACCCCCAAAATCTTTTTTGGCTCGGCCTCCCCTAGACAGGAATTTACATTTTGGCCCGGGGTGTACAAATCGGGCCCCCCTTTTTGGGGGTTTGGGGTTTCAAAAAGGGCATTTTCCCCCGGGGCCCAAAGAAAAACCCCTGCGTGCTCACCCTCTCTTTTCCCCGGGGAGTGGCATGTTTCGGGGGGTTTTTGGGTTGGGTTGCTTCGTTTGGGGTATGTCTCCCCCGAAGCCGGAAAGGGGGTTTAAAAGGCCTTTTGGTTTTTTGGGCCCGGGCCCCCTTTTAGGGGGGCCCCAAAGGGGGGGGGGTAAAGGGGGGGAAAGGGAAACAAAAAATTCACTCAATAGGGTTTTTCAAAAAATCCCCCCAAAAAAGGGGAAAAGGGAGCATCCCCTATTTAGGGGATTTTTCTGCGCGATTCGGATAGGGGAGGTCCGACAGAGACGGTTGTTTGGGCTTCCTGGCTCTTTTTGGAAGGAACGGAGAAAGGAAAGCCCTTTTTCAGCTTTGACCCCTTTTGCACCCCAAAGGGGGCCTTTTCAAGGTTTTTTGGGGGACCCCTCGGTCCATCGGGGTTGGGAAAAGGTTCCCTTTTCTTTTCAATGAAAGCACAAAAGAAATTTTAAAACAGCTGCGAAGGCCCAAAAATTTGGGGGGACAGGGGGTTTGGGTAACTCCCCACAAAAAATTTTAAATTTCATAAAAAGGAGTAAATTGTTCCCGGGAATTTCAGGTGTTTCAGGGGGCAGAAATAAAAAAGGGAAACTGGACCCCAAGGGGGGGCGGAGTGCGCGGGGGACTATCAAGAAGGGTGAAAGAAAGGGGGCCCAAACCAAACACCCCCTTTTAAACATTCGGGAACCCCTGTGCTCCCTCCCGGTCCCCAAAGTCGGCTTCCTTTGGGGTGGGGTCATTTGTACGTTCCTTTCCCCCGTTGGGGGTTGCTTCGTTTGCCAGAATTTTTGGCCTTGTCAGGCCCGGGTTGTTCGGGCAGGGGGGGTGTGTGGTTTTTGGTTTGAAAGGAAAACCCAGGAGGGGGCCGTGAAAAGATCCGGCACTTTGGGGAAAACGGGGGTGGCGCCACCCTCCTTTCACGGAATTGTCCTTGTGGATTGGGGGAAATTCTGCAATAAAAAGGGTTAAAAAGGGAAAAGGGAAGATCCCCTTTTTTTTAAAGGGCCCCAAGGGGTTGTGGGCAGTCGGGTCGCGCAGCTTTTTGAAATGTTCGGCGAAAAGAAATTTCCCAAACTTTTTAAACTCGGCCCCCGTTGCTGTCAGACTTTTTTAACTTTAGGGTTTCGAAAAAAAATTGAAAAGTAAGATCTGTCGGGTTTGGTGGTAGCAAGTCCCCCCCTTCCCCCAACCAAAGTGACTCCCCCGGGTGGAGGCAAAAAAATCCGCCACCCCTCAGACTCCCGGAAAGGTCTAAAACATCTCCCTGTTTGGGCGGATTAAAACACCAGCATTCCCCCTCGAACTCCTTTTTCCAGTGCCCGGGGCGGGAAAGGGAAAGTTCAACCCGGTGGGGGAAAATTGGTGGAGAAAAGGAAAAAATCTCCCCGTCCCCCAAGTCCAGCCCCCAACCATCTCCAAATCCGGGCCCTTTGTCCCTGGGGGCAAGTCGCCAGGGGGGGCCAAGCCCAAAACACAGTCCGGGTGCAACTAAAAAAAAATTTCCCTCCTTGGGCCCGCGTTGCTGATGAGGGATGACCTGATCTTTTCCCTTTTCCCCCTCGCCCATGGTAATAAAATATTCCTTGGATTTTCCTTGGTTTTAAATTTCCCAATTTCGAGGGCTGCAGTTCTGTGTCAGTCTAGAAAACCTTCTGTCGTGGTCTTAAAGAAACCCAAAAATTCAAACCCAAAAAAACCTTTACTCTTTTGGCTTTAAATTTTTTAAAAACCTGCACAACCCCCCACTTTGGGGGGATGTGGGGCGGGGGTTTGCCCTTCCCTTCAAAAAAATTTTTGTTGTATAGTCCTTCGCTTGTTTTCCTCCCTTCAGGCGGAAAGTTTGGGGGGGGAGAGTCATTTCTACAAGGAACTGTGACCACCCTGTTTTTCTTTACCTACCCCCTTCTGCCCGGTTTTGGTCGTCAGGCCCTTGGGTCGGTCGGGATAGGAAAAAATTTTCCTCGACCTTTTTTTGCTGTTGGGTGACTTTAAGGTCACAATCCTTTTTGGGGGGTAGTCCCGGTTTACGTCACCCAAGGGGGTCTGCTAAATTGGGGGATACCCTGTCGGAGGGGGTTTTTTGTGTTGTCTGAACGAGGGATCTGCAATTACCTCCACTCTTAAAAGGGTTTCCTTTCGGGGTTTTAGATTTGTCGGTTTGTGCCCCCTCGCGGGCCCTGGACTAGGGTGGTCGGTCCATGACGTTCTCCCGGGAAAGTGCCCTTTCCCTGTTTTTTTTACAGCCCATATTAATAAAACCCCCTCTGTCTCTAAAACATTCAATTATAAAAAAACCCAACTGGGATCTATTTGCACCCAAAACCCTATTTCAAAGGGAAAGGTTCCAGGACACTGTTTTTTTTTTAAAGAGTCAGACCCGCAGAATCTTGACTAAACTATGACCCAAATGTGCAAAAAAACTGTATTCAGTGTCTTCCGAAAAAACTTCAAATCCCCAAAAACCTGGTTTGATTCGTTTCCCAAAAAATTTTCCCAAAATTTAAGAAAAGGGGGTCAGCGAAGGTATCCCAAAACCTTGGGGGTCCCAACGCTCGAGCCATCAGAACCCCCGTGTAAATCAAGAACACTTTTTTTTTCAGTAAAGGGTTGGGGCCCGGGGAGAAGCTTCTGCTCCCCGGCTGGGCATCCCAAAAAATTTTAAGAAAAAAATGTGGAAAAATTCATTTTTAAAATCAAAGGGAAGAACACCTGTCCCCCTGTAACCATCTCCAAATTTTCGGATTCTTTAATTTAAAAGAAAAAAAAAAGCAGTTGCTAATCTGTTGCTTCAACCATTGAAAAGAACTTTCCCCCCTTTCTAAAACCGACTTTTGTCCCAAAACCCCCAAAAACCCCCCCAAAGAAAAATCTCCCTGCAAAATTTTCATCCGCAAACATGGGACTACAAACTTCTTTTTAAATTTAAAAGAGCTGAAATCTGCCTTGGCCCCCTCTTGCAGCGATTCCCTCCCGGTATTTGATGCATACATTATCAACTTTTGAAACATCTTCCCCAAGGGAAAGGGCTGAAAAATCCCGTTAAGGTATACAACCCGTGTGGACTACGGTTGCTTTCCACCCTTTTTGGCGGACAGCCCTCATTATTCCCATCCCCCAAAACCCGGAAAAAAAATCTTTCTAACCTTCAAAAATTTCCGTCCCATAGCTTTGAACCCGCTGGTTTGTAAAATTTTTTTGGAAAAAAAGGTCAAGGGTAGGGGTCATGTTTGGAAACTTGAAACCCAAAGGCCTTTTGGGGAAAGAACAGTGTGGTTTCCCCAAACATCGTAGTACAGTTTACCATTTTTAAATTTGTCTGGAATCTACCTTAGGAACCGGGTTTTTTTTTAAAAAAACAGCATGCAGTGGCAATTTTTTTTTGACTTGGAGAAGGGTACGTTCCCCCCGGAAGTCGGGGATATTTTGGTCTCCCCCGATCTGGGGTTTTTGAGGTCTTTTTCGCTTTTTATTTAAAATTTTTTTGGCCAACCCGAAAGGGCAGTTTCAGGTCCGGGTTGGCACCAAATCTCTCTGATGTCCCCGGGCAGGAGTTGGGTTTTTTCCCAGGGGGGATTTTCTATCTCCGCCTTCTTTTGGGATTAAAATCAAAAAAAATTGTGGGAAAACAGTTTGCAGGGTTCAGACTGCTCATTGTTTGGGGGGTGTTTTGCTTTTCTACGCAACTGGAAGTGTACCCGGGGGTGTCCCGCGCAGGTCCAAATTTTTGGGAGATAAAAACCATCGGTGGGGGATGGAAAAAAGGTTTACCTTTTTTGCTAAAAAAAACCCAGTGTTTTTACCCCTAATTTCCGGGCGTTTTTTCCCGATTTTGGGAAATTCAAATTGGGAAATTCCCATTCCGCTGCAAAGAGGCCAAATTTCCCGGGGAAATCATTTTTGACCAAAAAAAATTAAAATTTTCCGCCATATTAAAAACCCCAAATGCTTGCCCAAAAGGCATTTAATATTTTGCGGGTCGTAGCCAACCCCGATGGGGCGTGAAAAAAAAACTTTGTTGGGCCCCCTACAGAGGCCCGGGGCCGTTCTAAACTGGATTCGGTTTTGCTGTTTCGGCCGCAAGATCATTCCCCCCCCCCCTTTCCTCAAACTCTTGGACCCATCCACCCTCATGGGCTTCGTTTTCTGTCTTGGAGCGTTCCCCCAACCCCCCCTGTTACAGCCCGTACGCAGAGGCAGGTGAACCTTTTTCCCGTTTAACCGTTTGGCTGAAAAATGTCTTTGAATTTTACATCCGGGTGTTCTCAGAAAACCCAGAATCCTGCCTTTTGCTGGGTTTTTGACCCTCCGTTCCAAAAATAAGTTTGAAACAAACCCGAAATGTATTCCGCCCTTTGGGCTTGTATTTCAGCCCCCGTGCGGGGAAAGCAGGTATTGCCTGGGAGTAGTTTCCGGGTTTTTTCCCAAATTTCCGGTTCAACCTCCATGGACCCTTTTTTACACCCAAAAGGGTTCGTTTTGATCTAAGGGGCTTTCCCCTTTAAAGGAAATTACCGCTCTTGGCGTACAAGGTTTGTAGGGCCCAGCTCTGTTTTCCCAAATTTTCCCCTTCCCCATTTAAAAAGTTTTCACTGTCGGTTAAGTTGGGATGGGAGGGCCTGGCCCGCCCATGCCCTTTGGGGGCTCCTTCTCAGATATTGTTGGGAAAATATACTTTCAGTTTCTTCGTCATTCTGCGAACTTATGCTCTAGTACTGGCTTTGAAAATAATTTTCCCTTTTTTTTTGGGGGGAGGGACTTTCTGGTTTTGCGGTTCGCTGTCAGCTTTTGGGGGCCATAGCTGGCCGCCAAACCCTTTAGCATCCAGGAACTTTTACTTTTTTTTTTAACTTTTTTGCAAGTTGAAAGGGGGACGGGGTTTTAAAAATTTTCTCTTGCTTGGGTTCCTGGCCATGTTTGGGGATGGCGGGAAAAGAATGGTTTTATCGTTTTGGCCCAAAAACGCCACAAGGAGGGAAAAAATCCAAAATTATTTTCCCCTTTCTCAGATGTGAAAACCCAAAATTAACGGGTTATGTGAGGGGACCTTGGGGAGGGGATTGGAAAAACACAGACGAATAAAAAAACCTTTTTAGATCCCCTCCCAAAACCTTTTTAAAAATTTCCCACTACGTCGGGGGGGTCGTAAAGAGGGAAAAAGGGGCTGTGCGGCGCAACCGGGCCTTGGTTTTTACCCATTTTACCTTTTTTAAAAAGGGGAAGAGGCTCCCTGGTGGGATTCCCGTCTTTCCCCCCACTCACGTAAACATGTTTTTTTGGAGTGTTGGGGGTTGCACCCTGTATGACAACCCGGACATTTTACAGCGGGGGTCCCTGAAGATCCTGTTCAGGGGTGTCCGCCCCGACGGGGGATCCTTGGGGGTTTTTGAGAGGAAAAATTTAACCCTTTTTCATCTGTTTTTAGGGTTTTAAGGAAAAAAGGGTTTTTAACAAAGGGTTTTTTGGGTTTGTTTTTAGACGAGTTTATTTAACGAGGGTGTTTTGAAAAATTTTTTTTTTTTTTTTTTAAATGGGCTGCTGGGGTTGATTTTAAAAGTGGGGACAGCCCCGATGTGGCCATCTGGGGGTCGGTGGGCTATAAGCCCAAAATTATCTTATCTTATCTTATTTTATGGGCCTTTTTATTGTTTTTGGGGAGATTGTTGATCATTTCTGACGGTTCATAAATCTTTGTGAAATTTTTTGATTAAATGGGGAAAAACCCATAAGGGGAATTTTTGGGGTTTGATGTTCATAAAAGCCTGGGGAAAAAATTTTGGTGTATGTGGTTTGGGCGCCACATGGGTGGGGTTTGGGGGTTTTTTCGGTTCATTGGGTTTTTGGTGAAAATGGTGGTTTTTTTTGGTTATACTATGAGAAGATTTTTGTTTTTTGTGGTTTGTAATTTGTGGGGAGGGGGGGGAGGGGAGGGGGGGGAAACCAGAGAGAGAGGTGTGGTTGTGGTTGTTTTTTAACTATCTTAGGGGTGATTGAAATGCGGGTGGATGAAAAAAGTTTGGCAAATTTTGAAAATTTTGCTTTTAAATGAAAACGCAAAAAGGGGGTTCTGTTCGTTTTTTTTTTTTAATTTTCTTTTGTATTATAAAAGAATTTGAGTTTCAAAAACCCTTTTACTGTTTCGGAAATGTAAATGATTTTGGGGCGAAATTATTTTGGGGGAGGGGTGTGGAGAGGAAGTAAAAAAAGGTTTTGGTCCTGGTTAGGCTGATGACTTTATTGTGAAATGATGCAAAACTTGTAAATGTTATTCTGTTTTGAGTAGGGAATAAATTCCCGCAGCTTTTTTTCCCTTTCTTTTGCATTTACAGGAGTGTGGGGTGTGTGTGTGTGTGTGTGGTGCGTGCGGGTTAGGGAGTGGTGAGGGGGTGGGGGAGGGCGGAGGGGGGAGATTTTGTTGTGCCAAATGATTTTTGCATTTTTAAAAACATGGTGCTGAAATTTTAAAAAAGGAAAAAAAAATTTCCCAGAGATGAATAAAAATGTTCGGTTTAAAAACCCCATTTTTGTTTGAGTGAATGTCCCGTTTTGGAAGGTTGGAGATGATGGAGGATTTTGGTGGTTTTTGGTTGTTTTGACATTTTTTGCGTTGGATAAGTTAACCCCATGGGCAACATGTGGTTTTTGGTTTTGTGTACTTACGTGTTTTATTGTACGTATGGGTACAACTAGTGTCATGTGTATGGGATTATTTTGTTTGTGTCAATTTGGGTTTTTTTTTTTTTATGTCCTTCCCATGTCATGCAAATGTAGTTGTGTGTAATTGGGTTTGGTTTTATGTGTGTATGTGTACATCTTACTTATGTGTATAAAGTTCTTTTTGTGTGTCTTCTATTCCCTTTTTCCCGGCCCCCCAACCCCAATTTTGGGGAGTGATTGGGGCACAACACTTTTTAGAACTTTTTACCAGGTTCCCTCCAATTTTGTCGTTGCGTTTTTTTTTTTATTGTCAACATTTGCCCCCTTACCCTGTCCCCGGGGGGTTTCAACCTTGACTGGTCGGGGGGGTTTCGTGGTCCTGTGTTCCCCTTTGGGTTTGCTGGCGGGGGGATCAAATTCTTGGAGAAGGGGTGGTTTTTTTTTAAAATTTCTTTTTAGGCCTGAGAAGCTAAAAATGGGTGCCTGGCCCCAAAGGGAAGTGGTAAGGGGTTGATGCCCCCGGTTGGGTTCCCATGTTTAATGGCTAAGGGGGACCCGCCTACCCTTCCGTAATCGTCCGTAATCTTAAGGAAAAATTTAACCCCCCCCCTTGGAGGTAAGATTTTCCCTGCGAAATTACCCGGGAAAAAAAAATTGAAAAACTACGCAAAAATTCCCGACTCGGGAAAAAATTTTCGACTGCTAGGGGCCTTTCCGAGACCACAGGTAATTCCCTTTTTATCAAACCCAAACCCAGTTTGGGTTTGGAACTTGCGATTTGGGCAAAGTTGGGTTTCTGTGGGGCCAAAAACGACGCGCCATCACATCTCGGTTTCGCGCCATTTTGAAGCCTTTTGTTTAGCCCTTTTTAAAAAAAAGTTTTTAACCGATTTTTTGCCCGGCGATTGTGAAAATGGCGGGGAAAAAAATCTTTTTAAAAGTTTGCCCTTTAAACCCACGCCCGGGGGTTTGAAAACCCTGTTTCCCCAACGGAAGAAAAACGAAGAAGCAAATGTTCCCAAATTAAACCCCGGACTTGGGTTTTTTTTTTCCCAAACCAAAAAAAAAAAGGGGCTGGATTTGTATACTGCTTCGGTGTGCAATTCAGACTTCTCCATCGGACATGGGGGAGCAAATGACTGCAAGCGCCATATCTCGGGGAAAATGCACAAAGAGACAGCTGCGAGTGCCTCCCGTCAGAAGATCAATCGTTGTTTAAGAAATCCAGCGAGAGCAGCCGTCAGACCCACACACGGAAGATCACCAACGCAGAAAGATGTTGTGTGAGCTGATCTGCGAAAACAACTTGTCCCTGAGCTGTGCTGACAAGATAGTGGCGAAAATGAAAAGGATGTTTCCAGACTCAGCAAGACCTTGGGAACCTTGCCCAGGTCATAATGGGGATCTGCACCACCCCACACAGCAGTGCAGCATGTGAGCGTGTCTTCAGCTGTGTGAAGAAGAACCTCACTGACCAAAGGTCTACCTGCACCAGGACACCATTGAGGCACTCCTTGTTCTCAAATCCCGGCCTGCAGAGAACACAGATCTTGAGCCAGAGGAACTGGACCATCTTAAGAGTGCCTACTCCAAGCAGCAGGCACAATACAAGGCTTAGTGCAACACCCCACCCACCCCACAACACACACACACCACACACATTTTGTATTCTTTTTTTGCGGGGGGGGGGGGGGGGGGGGTTGGACTTTTGGTTCTTCATCAGTGGTCATTGTGGTGACTGCTGTGTAATGTTACAAAACATGTCAAGAATATTTGCACCCTTTGGAAATGTCTGTAACTCCCTTGTATTGTCGTACTTATGCCTTCAATCCAAAGGTTTTTTTATTTTCTGCTTTGTTGTTTTTGTTCCTTTTTTACTGTTTTTATTTTTGTTATAATGTTTATAATGTAGTTGGAGTTTTGTACACATATTTGTTCAAAAACGCAGTGGTATTTACGCAGTCCGTTGGAATTAGGAAGGGAATTAGGCTAATTTACTGAAAAATCTATGTGGTTCAAGTACTTGATTGAGATTACATGAGGGTAGGCAGGTCTGTTAAGGGTGAGGATATGACTATGAGTAATCCCGCACTTTCATCCTTTTCTTGGTTTTCATGACTTTATTATTTGGCCTTTTCTTTCTTCGTCCTACCTTAAGTAATTCTTTTCCACCAATCTTTTTCTTCATGTGGTCTCCTCAAGTTCACGCAGAGTTGGACCGTGCGGTTGCGATCTGTGTCGGAGGGCGGATGTGGATCCTGGTGATTGTGTGGGCAAGTGTGCTGAGGAGGCCCGCGGGCTCTCAAACAACCATCACTTTGGATCGGACATATCGTAGACAGGGTGTTCTCTTTGGCGCGGTGTTCTATATCGGCTTACCCTTCTTGGGGATGGGTCAAGACGGGCCCAGTTACCTGCTGGCCAAGTGAACCCCTGCACTAGTGCTCGGAATCTCTGTGCCCGGTGTTGAGCATGATAAGGGGGATAGGGGTAGTAGCGTTCTGTAGGTCGTATGTCTCTCCTGAAGCCTGGATGGGGTCAAGACAGTGTTCTTGGCACTGGCCCCTTAGTTGGACTCCAAGGTGGGTGGGTATGGGAGAGATGAATACAAATAAAATAAATCCATGGGCTTTTTACAAAAAATATTCCCCACAAATGATAAGAGGATAGGCAGCATCCCCTATTTAAGGTGATTTTCTAGCACGACTCAGTGACTCGGATATCGAGGTTAGACTAGTGAAGGATTTGGGCTTCCTGGCTCATGATGGAAGGGACGAGCACGGAAAAATAGTCCATTTCAGCTCTGTGTCCCTTTTGCTTTCCTGATGGGCTTCAAGGGTTAGCAGGTGACCCTCAGTGTCTCGGATCGCCTATGCGGTCGTTAAAAAAAACATAAAATCACTCCACAAACTAAAACCACATTAACACATAGTACACGTCAATCACATGAAAATGACAATTAAACTATTTTATTCCCTGTCACAAAACAATCTAATGTCCGGAATCTTCGTAGATGTAGTCATCAGACCCTAGCCTGGAACACTCGGTTCTACGGCCAAGGCCGCCACAGCCAATTATTTATCCCCTTTCCAGTCAAGGCGTGCACAGTGGTTCCCAGAATCCCGCCGTTCACGATTAAACACATTGATTAATACAATTCATTTTTTTTTAAACAAAACTATTCTCCAAAGGGAAAAAAAAACCAACAACCAAAATATACTAACTTCACTTAACTTTATTCTTTTCAGCTTTAATTCACCTGCGCACATTCTACCCCCTTCAGTCTTACCCTTTTTTTTCCAACATCCATCCTTCATTATGCACATCCAAAAACCAATGTCTTCATGTGTTTCAATGTACACACAAAAAAATACAAAAAAAAACAAAAATAACCATGCCACCGACGACAACGTTGACTGTCTCACGACGACGACAGCGACGGGTGACGGGTGAACCAGACGAACTGCCTGCCGATGACGAGAAGACACATACAGTAAACACAACGGCTTCACAAAAGTGGTGTCCCGCCAACGGCGACATCACAGCGGTGACACATGTCGGCGTACACAGAAGACAGCGGCCAGTGTCGGTGACACACTGGATTCAAACATCAGTGGTGTCTCTGCAACGGGGATAACAGCAGTGGTGAAACACTTAACGGACGCTTACTGTCGACAAGCACCAGTGACCAGTGACAAACCGGACTTCAACATCAGTGGGTGTCACAGCCACGGCGATTAAACAGAAGTGGTGACACCACTATCGGCGACACAGAAGAACAGCGCTCCTCGTGACTGTTAAACTGATCACACAGGCCTTCCACATCAGTGGAGTAACGCAGCACGGCGATTACAGCAACAGCGGTGACCAAACTGACAGGCGACACAGTCGACAGGGACGACCAGTGACAGTGCACACGGCTTACCACATTCAGTGGGTCACAGCACAGGCGCATAATCAGCTGCGGTGACACCACTGACGGCGTCAATCAGACGACCAGCGGTTTCGGCGCCCTCGGAAAATGTTGCGCACTGCTACCGGGGCCACCAAAGCAGCAAAGTGACACCAGCATCGGCCTGGTGTTTAATGGCCCGGTCGGATGGGAAGGAAAAGTAAAGGGTGGTTGCACCGGACGGGTAATGGCTGGGACAACCGTCCGGCACAGCAGGGTGGGAGTGGAGGAAGGGTCCTTGCAGGCACCCTGACGACTGACCACCGGATACTGTCATGGACAGGAATCCGCTATTGGCCGTCCTCGCACCCCGTCTTTGCATGCCCTGATGCCGCATTGGTGTACCGGGCACAATGGATGGTGGGAATGCGCCTCACCTGAATGGACTAGCTGTTTACACTCTAATCGTAGTATGCATGGGGTTACCCATTAGTCGCCCCTTACTGGTTTTCCTTTACGCACCCCATTCCTAATTGCTCTACAAATCGAGTTACCTCTCATAAACATCCCACGTTGTTTATATCACAAAATTATATTTCTCGTTTAACTTCGGTATACACAGAGCTACTCCATAATACACCTTCACTCACACACATTCTCAATCTTATTGTAACAACCACAAATATCATGTCTCGATTCCAAAGAAAACCAACTGGGACCTAGGTCGGGGATACCCCTTGGCTAATCACCCAAGCATTAAGCAACTCTCCCACAATAACAATGAGGTACTAATTCTTAAAAGCTTATTTTATTGAAATTAGGGTACAACACATACAAAAACCGCTCACGGCCGTGTTACACCATGTATTATTCACACAATCTACCAAATACTTATCCTTTCTAATTAATTCACTTGTTCACGGCCAACAATCTTAAAATATACTGCAACCAAGGGCCAAATCAAACATTATCCATGCTTCCCGATAGCATCTTCGTTCAAACCCCTCGTCACTTTTAAGTAAATTAACTCACAATCCAAAACATATGGATGGACCCATTGGTAACTTTTTAACTTTTTCCATTAAAAAATTCACAATCAAACTTTCCTTCTTTCCTTTTTCCTTTTCCTTGTTTGCACCTCTCAACACAACCAATGGTCACAAACACCATCACTCTATCTTCAGCTTGCTTTACGTGTTTTAGTCACTTATTTTACAACTCCCATTTTCTCTCTCTTCCTTTTTCCTTAAGAAAAAATGGAAATTGATTTCATATATATGAGATCCGTATTTTTTTCTCGTTTGTCAAGGCTGACTAGAATTGTGCCACTAGACACGACATCCTTTACACTACACTACGATCTCATGTTAACTATCTCCAAAATACTGCCACAACACAGAACGATGTCAACAAATGCGGATGACTCCCAGCAACTGAACCTCTGGGTCTGGTCGCCAGCTCAACAGGAAAACACAAGATGAATTGCAAGGCCAAGAGCTCACGCTCTCGTGGGCCGGCTAATATCATCGTCGACCAGGGAAGTCGGGAACCCACAGCACAAACGCTGTCACCCAAAGACAAAAGACAAATGCTCTTCAACAAGGAACTTTACCGAAGTGTTAGCCACCGGCCCACAACCAAAATTTAAGCCTGATTACTCAGCACTCAATCCTTGCTGAGTTTGTACTCTACTAACAATGCACGTGCAACGGGTCACCTCCACGACTCAAAACAAGAGACGGTAGGATAACACCCTCTCTCCGCCCACTTTTCCTTTCCACTGCTGTGCCTGGTAGCAAACGCTAAACCAGTATATGACGGGAACTTTAAGGTATCAACACCACACCACCATCCCTCCTGAAACCCAACATAAGACCTTTATGGCCCCCGGTAAGCATACACCACATCGTGGAATGCTTGCCCTCACGAATCGATTCGAGCCGTCGGCGGTCTGTACGTTTGTACAACAACTGTTACGATCGGTGGACAAATTCACCCTGCCAAAGATTGTTACCACAAAAATGTTTTTGTTTTAAAATCAACAAATCACGAACAACAACGTTCGTACTATTAGTGGGAGGTTCTATTAACCCTCATTGCCATGGTTCTCACATCGCTCGACCTGTGACCCCTATCGTGTCACCCAACGACCTTCACTCTACAACACTCTCTGATCTCAAGCTCACCTCTGATTAATGGAACTTACATCTTGGAAACCCAGTCAATTTCGGATCTTAGTAATCAGCCAGCGACATTCCTTCTCGTCTGTGGTGTAGTTCAGTTCAGCCTGGATTAATTTATTCCGACATACATTCTAAACCTCATACGGGGCCCAGTGCCTCCCCATCCTGGGCGCCTCGAAGAGCGTGCTGTTCTGGGTAGCGATGCTGGTGCTGCAGTCCGGTTTAGGGAAGCTGACCCCTTGTCCACCTTCCTCTGCTCAAGCCAGAGACAAGGATTGGCAGTAATTTGGATATCAGGCGTACATCCCTGGCAGTAAAAAAATTACCCGATAATCCCGATCCTTGAGTCTTTGCTGTACCCAAGGTGACACAGACATCGAAGGTCGTTGCCACAGAGCCCATCCGGAATCCCGAAACTCACGGGTTCGCACCACCTGGGTGAGTTTTCCGTGCCCTGGATCCTCCTCTTCTATGAACTCCAGCCTTCCTGTTTGTATTTGTCCATGACAATACATTGGTCTGGTAAACGGTGCCTGCTGGCTGCCTTCTCGAATTTCTGAGCGGTGTATCCCTTGTCTGCACTGGGTCAAACTCTCTGGTGTGTCATACAGCTCCGTGTCCTAACCGGTAGCGGAATCACCCCTTGCTGTCCCTTCTTCCTCTGGGGGGGGGCCCTGGTCAAAATGCACGGACCAGTGTTGGGGTCAGCATACACGGGAACTCTCGTCCATCCCCAGTTTCTCATTCCTTACTGGACAAAGTTCCCTAATCAGCACCTCCCTCCACGGGGCCTGACATAACAAAACCTCTAACTGCCTTGGATTAAATGGGGGGTGACAGCATCCACGACGGCCACTGGCACACAAACTCTGGCTCTTAGACGACACGCACATGGGACCACCCGGTCAAGAATCTACTGTGTTAAGCCCCTACCTATCTGGTGTCAGACTCTCTAGCAACGTCGGTATAATCCTTGGCTCCGGTGTCGCGTAATGCATTGGCAGGAACCCCATTGTCCGTTAACTCACAACGAGGGTGTTTCTCTTGGTTAGAACGAGGTCAAATAGGGGTGGGCACTGCTGACCGTGCTCTCCCTCATGCCTACAGACAGCGTGTTAACCCACTGGGTTAAGGACACCATCATAGCACAACTTGCACGTGGGCTTCTGAAATTGTAACCACCCATCAGAGACCTCGCGTTTGCGGCCTATTCCTCTCACGCCATTCTTGACTGGCGGGCGTCTTCTGACAATGGCGGTGGGCCTCCCTCCTTGCTTTCTTTGCGGTCCATCAAGCTGGTTTCTCTCCTTATGGACCGTTCGACTTCGCCTCCCTGCCCTTTGCGTTTGGCATCAGCCAGATCTGTGGCTTCTCCTGCTATCTCATCTGCCGTATGAGGTCATGTCCGCTTACATTCCTCCGTGATCTATGGATTAAGGAGCTGGATGGAATTGCTCCAGTAGATCAGATCATGACAACCTCCTAATCGTTTTTCATCCTTCCCTGTGCTGTGCTCCACAAAGGAAAACCAATGGCGCCTCATTTGCGCTAGCAGCTGACCATAAAAGTTATCAGCAAGGCATCCTTCTTCACCTACCCCGATACTTCTTTCCCTATATGCTCGGCCGGTTCCAGGCGATAGTGCTTAATACAAGAGCGCTTTTAACCGCCGTTTGGATCACTATTTCACTCCGCATGAAGATCGATTGATCGCTTACCTTGCCTTCAAGCGAAGTTATCTTAGCCGATCTGGTCAGTTGTGGGAAACGACGTCTGGGGAACTTTTGCACTGCGCAGACGACTCGCTCAAAGTGTGACTTTATAAGGTCCACATCGTCTTCCATCACATATGGGATCTAGACTGTGGACGTGCTTGGTATCCTTAACATAGATGTGACGCTCACGGTACGTTGCCTGATTCATACTGATATCTCTTCTAAGGTAAACTCCCTCTTCCTGCCTCCCTTTCTGCCTCGATCATACTGCCTTTGTCGGATACTCTCCTCATCTCCCTCTCACTTTTGCTAGATGCTCTCACGAATCCTTCAGGTCCTTCTCAAACTCTCGGGTATTCTCTCTCCTAGTCCTTCGTTTCTGTCGAATTACCAGCCTACATAACGGGTCACAAACAGGGCCATTCTCTCTTCCTCATCCTTCTGTTTGACTGTCGAATCTATCTTCCTACATCATGTCTGTTGCTCGCCTAGCCAATTCTGTGCTCTGTGCTTTCTACTCGGTTCAACCTTGAACGAGTCAGAAACAAACACCAGAGTATCCCCTGCACCAGTCATTTCTGTAACCTATCCTGCACAAACTGGCGATACAGACTCAGTTCACATCCTTGTCAGCTCACCCTCCTGATTGATACAAGTGACCCTTGATTCTTTCTCTGGCTTGAATCCAGAGCTTGCCATGTCGTCATATGGTTTGTACTGAGGGTTTAGAAATTGTATGTCGAGGAAGTGAGTACCGTAACCTTCATTCACCACGACACAATCCATTTAACCATTGACAAGCGTTCAATCGTCTCACCTCCGCTGGCTAACAACTCTTCATAGTGGATCGTCCTCTCAAAAGGTAATGGGCAAAGAACTCAATACCTGCCACATGACACCTCTCAGTTGTTTCTACGCCCATCAACAGCGATAACACTAGGGCGAAAACTCGCCTACCGCTATCCGACCCTGAGGAAAAACTGGTTACACCTTGCTAGTCCTCCACCCGATATAACCGCCAATTCGCACGCATCTTAATCTCTGGAACATTAACAAGCACCATTTTTAATCACACAGCACATCACTTCAAGACCACTATTACGTGCCCTGCTCCTACGCCTGGAAAACATAGTGATGGTCTGGGAACAATAACGTACCTTCCTCCCTGTATTAGGGGTACGCCGCAATCACAAACTCCCACTATAAACTACGAGCAATCGTAAACGGGACATGGACAAGGACACCCCCCTTCCGACCACCTGCATATAATCTTCACCTACCACCTACAACAACTCCCAAGGATACCACGCATCTCCACCATTTTGTCACGGATACGCTAAGCGGACGTAATAAACAAAACCTCCACACAACTTACCATTATTACATTAACACGTCACTCAAGAACTGGACAATAAAAAAATTTTATTCCGACAAAACATTCAATGGACCGGATCTTCTTTATGCTGTCTCAGACCCAGCCTGTAACATCAGGTTCATACGGCCAAGGCCGCCACATCCATTTATTTAAACCCCGTTACAGTCACGGGAGTGCAGTGTTTCCTGATCCGGACGATTACACATAGCATAATACAAATCATTTTTTTTACCCAAATTACCTAATTCTCCAAAAGGAAAAACGAAAAAAAAAAAAAAACAACAACCAAAATATTCTACTTAACTTAAAAATATAGTCATTTCAGCATATAATTCACTGCGCACATTCACCCCCTTCAGTCATACCCACTTTTTAATCAACTCCATCCTTCATGTATGCACATCCAAAAACCCAATGTCTTCATGTGTTTAAATGTCACACACAAAATAAAAAACAAAAAAAAAAAACCCCAAAAAAAAACAATGCAACACGACGACATCGTTGACTGTCTCACGACGGACGACAAGCGAAGGTGACAGGTGACAGCACGACCTGCCTGCCGAAGACGAGAAGACACAACAGTTAAACACACCGGGCTTTCACACAATCAGTGGATTACGAGCAACGGCGACAACTGCGTGGTGACACACTGACGGCGTCACAGACGACAGACGAACTGTGTCCCGGGTGACACACTGGCTTCCCTCATACTGTGGTGGTCACGCAACGGTGATAACGCAGTGGTGAAACACTAACGGCCGACACAGACGACAGCGACCTGTGACTGTGACCACACCGGCTTCCACTTCAGTGGAGTCCACAGCACCGGCGATTACAGCCAGTGGTGACACACTAACGGCGTCACAGACGAATGCGTCCAGTGACAGTGACCAACTACGGCTGCCACTATAAGCTGGAGGCTCAGCACCGGCGATAAACAGCAGCGGTGACCGTGACGGCGACACAGACGACAGACGATCCAGTGAGAGTCACAAGCACCGGCGATAACTGCAGCGGTGACAGATGCCGGGGTCAACAGACGACAGCGAAGATACTGGAGCTACACGGCAACAGTGGCACCAGCTACGCGCACCAGCTAGCAAAGGTAGTGACAGGGTCACACAGCAACGGCCAGGGATGTATAGGCCCGGTCGGATGGAGGGAAAAGTAATAAAGGGTGTAGCACCGTGACGGGGTAAGGGTGGGGCAACGTCCGGAACACGCTGGGGTGGGGGGGCGTGGCAGGATGGGTTCTTTGGCAGGCTCTGCGCACGGAAACAAAGGACAGTAAATGGGACAGGAATGCAGGCAATGGCCGTCCACAGCTACACCGACTAAGCTGCCATGTTCCGCTGGTGCTTACCGGGCCCACAGGTTGTGGGAAGGCGCCTCACTGCTCTCGACATAGCTGTTACCCTCTATTAGTAGTAAGGCATAGGGTAACACATTAGTTGCCCCTTTCCATGTTTTCCTTTTCGCACACCTTCTACTTATTGCTCTACAATCGAGTTACATTATAACCATCCCACGTTGTGTTTTATATCTACAATAGTTTAGTCTCTCGTTCTTACTGGATACAAAGTGCGACTCCATATTACACCTTCCCACACACCAATTTCTCAATCTATTTGTACAACCCAATTATTCATGTCTCGATTCCAAAAATACCTATGGGACAGGGACGGGGTTTTACCCCCTTGGCAATCTCCTAATAGGAATTAGCACAACTCCACAATAAAAAAAATATCAACATGGTTGTGAATCAATCTTAATTATTATTTTATTTGAATTTGGGTACCCACACCCTTAAAAAACGCTCGGCTTGAAAACCAATATCTTCTTCACACAAACACTACCCAATACTTTTCACTTTCTATTTTACTTCCATGACCGGGCATCAATCATTACCTCTACAGCACCAATGGCCAACACACTTATCCATGCTTCACGAAAGCTTGTACGTTTTCAAACCCCACGTCACATAATAAGTAAAAAAACTCATTACAAACATATTGATCGAAACCAATGGTTTCTATTTACATTTCCAATCAAAACCTCACAACCAATATTCCCTGCTTTCCTTTTTCCTTTTCCTTGTTTGCACCTATCATCGCATCCCTACTGGTCACAAACCACCATTACACCTTTCTCGGGGGCTTCGTTTTAGTCACCTATTTTCACATTTTCTCCTTATTCCTTTTCCGTATAGTAAACTGGATATTGATTCAAAAATGAGCTTCGTATTATTTACAAGTTTGTACAAGTCGTCAGAATGTGCAACAAGGACAAAAGCCATTCCTTATCACTACTTAGATCCCTTAACCTAACTCCAACTTTCCTGCCACAACACTAACGATGACAACAAAATGTGGCTGGGCCACCCCAGCACTGATCTCAGGGTCGCAGCACACAAATCTCAGATGACTTGCTCCAGGCCTGAGCACACCGCTCACGAGGGCGGATCACATGGTTGACCGAAGTCGGGACCCACTGCACAAACGCTGGCACAGTCTATAGCCCAACTGCCTTCTTCACCATGGACTTGACGGTTGTGTTAGACAACCCGGCACCTCCAATCTTTAAAGCATGATGACTCAGCACTCACTCCTTGCTGAGTTCTGAACTCTACTACACTGCACGTGCATCGGTAACCACAACGACAACAAAACATGTGACGGAAATTAAATGGGGTGGCTAAACCACTCTTCACCCACCCTTATCCTTTCCCTGCGGTGCTGGTAGCAACGCTCATCCCAGGATTTGAATGGAACATTCAGGTTATCAAAACACCCCCACATCCTCATGAACCACAACAACTACCCTATATGGACCGGGTTAAGCTACACCCCCATAGTGGTATGTTGCACGAAATCAGTTAAAGAGCGCGGCGCGGTCTGTACGATTTCCACAATAACAGATCGGTGACAATACCACCCTGCCAAAGATTTTATCCTCAAACTTGGTTTTGTTTAAATCAACATATCACGGACATACACCGAATCGAACTAATTAGTGGGAGGTTCTATTAAACCCTCTGCCAAGGTTCATCCTCATCGCGCGGAACTGCTGAACCCTATCAGTGACACCCATCGAAATCCTTTCTATCCAAACACACTCAGCATTCCAAGTACCTCGTTTCATGGAAACTTAAACTTGGTACCAGTTCAATTATAGGCGTAAGTATTAAGCCGCGACATTCTCTGGACTGTGCGGTAGCTTCAGTTCGCCTGGAGTTAATTTCATTTCAGACATCTTTCTCCACACTCATACGGGCCCAGTGCATCCACCTCAGGGAACCTCGCTGTACATGTGCTGTACTGGGTAGCGATGCTGCAGGTACCGAGATGCCCCCCTTGTCCTCATTACCTCTGGAAACGCTTTGGTATCAATGTTGGCAGTAACGTTGGATATCTGCGAAACTTCCCTGGGCCATGTAATAAATTACAGAACTCCCGTTGCTGGGTCTTGGCACTGCTACCAGGTGACTGACATAGGAATGTCCGTGCCCCAGTGCCATCACGGACATCCCGAATTCTCACGGGTACGGAACACCTGGGTGACGTTTTCCAGTGCGCCCTTGATACCTCCTCATCCAGCACTCAAGCCTTCCTGAAGTATTTGTCCTGACCATACTTGGTTCTGGTAACGGTCTTGCCCTGACGGCGCTAGCCTCTCTCTAATTTTCTGAGTGCCGAGTCATCACTGTTCCTGGCACTGGGTCAACTTCTGTGTGACAAACAGCACCGTCTCTTACCGTAGAGGAATCACCCCTTGCTGTCCTTCTTCATATGGGCCATGGTACTTCAGCACTGTACAAGTGTGGGGTCACATACACGGACTCTCGTCACAGAACGAATCTCCTTCCTTCCTGGCAAAGTTCACTATCAGCCCCTCCTAAACGGGGGCTGACCATAACAAACACATCTATCCTGCCTTGGATTACAATGGGGGTGACAGCATCCACGACGGCCTATGGTAACAATCTCATGGCACTTAGACGACGCCAAGGACCACCGGTACAGTCATTCTCTGCCTGTGTATGCTTCTCTCGAGACCAGCCTTCAGCAAAAACGACGGGATATCCTGCTCCGGTTGGTGTGAGTTTTGCATTGGCAGTAACAAAATTGACAGTTACATCACACCGAGGTTGTACCTCTCCGGGTTTGCACTATAGGTCCACATTGGGTGGGCACTGCCTGACACGTGGCTTATCCCTCATGCTCCATGACTGGTGTAACCCACTGGGTTAAGGTAACATCCTAGCTAAATGCCGGCTTCTGCTATTTGTAACACACCATCAGAGACCTAGGGTTTTGCGGACCTATTCCTCTCCACCCAGCCAATTTTACTTGAATGCAGGGAGTCTGACCTGGTGGTGGGCTCCCTCTTGTATGTTTGGGGTCCATCAGCTGGATTCTCTCCTCTGGACCTGCATACGCACTTAGACTACCTGCCCAAGGAGGTTTGGCCTCAGCAGCTCACAGTGGCTTCTCTAGCTACCTAATCTGCCGTATGAGGAAATGTCCGCGTCAACTCCACCGGTGTGAACTCTGGGATTTAAGGAGCTGGATGATTTGCATACTGTAGGATCAGATCCGTGACTCCTCCACAATCGTTTCTCATCCTTCCCTGCTGCTGGTGCCACTAGGAAAACAGCGACTCATTTTCGCTAGCAGAGGACCATAAAAGTCTCAATGCTGGCATCCTTCCTCAACGGACCGAAATCGTCTTTACTATAGGCCTCGGCGTCTCCTAGGGAGTATGTTGCTTAAACAGGAAGCGCTTTTAACCGCAGTATTGGAACCTAATTCCTCCGCACTGACGTAGCAATGATCGCCCTTCCTTGCCTTCCCTCGAAGTACTGCGATCAGTCGAGTGGGCCCACGAGTTGGGACCCATTTGCACAGCTTTAGCGACTCGCTCAAAGTGTTGCTTTAATTGTATCCAACATCGGTCTCCTTCAACTAAGGATATAGGTTGGAGTGATTGGTCATCTTTTCTCGATGAGTCGCTCTCGGTTCCGTTGCCTCGCCTTAATTTCGAATCTCTCTCAAGGTAAACTCCTCTTATGGCCCCTTCCCTTTCTTCCTGTTCCAAATGGCCTCTTCGGATCCATCTCATCCTCCTCCCTCTCTTTTGACCTAGCTGCCTCGCATACCTTCACGGGTCCAACTCAAAAATCTCGGCTCTTCTCTCCTCCTCGTCCTTCCGTTGACTGTCGAATTCCCGAATCATAACGGGCATTATCGCTTCCTCATCCTTCTGTTGCTGTTCGAAACTCTCTCTTCCTCATCCTTCTGTTGCAGACCTAAGCCAATCTGCTGATCAGTTGTTCTCGATTCTTGCTTCAAACTTGAGGCCGAATGTCAGTATCAAACCGAGCCGTGCTATCCACACTGGCCAAGTCCATTTTCTGACCTATCCCTGCATAACTGGCGATACAGCTCAAGTACATCACATGTCTGCCCCTCGGAGACAGTGCCCCTAGCATTCTTCTCTGCTTGACTTCCTGAGCTGAAATGTCGTCCTCTGGTTTGTTCTGTGGGGTTAGCACTTGTATGTAGTGGCATGAACGTACGATCCTACCATCACCACGACACAATCCAATACCCGTAATGGACAATGATCAATCGTCTCAACTCCGTGGATCCAACTCTTCAAAGTGATCGTCCTCTCAAAGTCATGGGGCCTAGAACTCCAACCTGCCACACCTGACACCTACAGTTGATTCTAAGCCCCTCAACAGCGGATATCTAGGCGAACACTCCGCACACCGCTTCAGTAACCACTGGGTTCAAAAAACTGGTTACCTTGCTAAGTCACCACCCTGATTACGCACCAAACGCCGCACTTAAATTCTCTGGAGTATTAACAGCACCTATATTTAAACACACACACTTCACTTACTCCAACCATTAAGTGAACTGTCCTACACGCATGGAAAAATATTTGTGTCAGGAACACTAACGTTCCTTCCTCACTGTTGCGGGGTACGAGCCCTCCTACCTCCACAATTAACTATCCGAGCACACGTCTGGATTGGACCAAGACCACCCCTTACGGACCCTGCCTATACTAACCTTCCTCCTAACCAACACAAACTCCCAAGGATTCCCCGCATCTCCTCCATATTGTCTCGGAGCGCTATGCCGGACGTAATAAATCAAAACTCCCACAACTATACCCAATTAAACATATAACACGTCACACATGAACTGACAATAATAAAATTTTTTTTCCCGAACAACAATCAATGACCGGATTCTTCTTTTATAGCTGTCTCAGACCCCAGCAGGAATCCACGGTTCCTACGGCCAGGGCGCCACTAACCATATTATTTAACCCCTTTACATGTCTCGGAGTGCATGTGTTTACCTTGTTCCGCCGAGTCTACACATAGCATAATACTATCATTTTTTCCCAAAACAATTCTCCCAAAAGGGAAAAAAAAAATCTTCAACCAAATATACTAACTTCACCTTAACTATTTTCATGTCTGCATATATTTCACTGGCAATTCACCCCATTCGTCTTAAACTTTTTACAACAATCCTTCCTTCATTTTGCACATCAAAACCCTTTGTTCTTAATGTGTTATCAATGTACCACACACAAAAAAAACAAAAAAATAAAACAAAAAAAACCTTGCCAATCGACGACAAAGTTGACTGTATCACGACGACGTCAGCGACCAGGTGACGGTTGACCACGACGAACCTGAATGCGAAGACGTGATCGATCACAACTGGTAAACTGCAACCGGCTTCACCAAACGGTGGAGTCACTGGCAAACGGAGACAACAGCAGCACGGTGGTGACACCATGACGGCATCACAGACGACAAGCGACCCAGTGACGGTGACAACACTGGCTTCCACTTCAGTTTGGTGTCACAGCAACGGTGATTACTGATAACGCAGTGGTGACACACTAACGGCGACAAAGCGAATTAAAACCCCTAGCGACAATGACAGCTGAAACATCCGGTCGTCCACATCAGTGGTAGTCACTGCACCGGCGCGTTAACAGCACAGCGGTGTCACACTGACGGCGACACAGACGACAGCGAAACTGTGACTGTGGAAACACCGGCTTCACACTCTGTGGAGTCACGACACCGGCGATAAAAGCCTGCGGTTGAAACAAGGCGGCAGGACACAGACGACAGAGACCAGTGACAGTGTCACACAGGCTTCCACTCATCAGTGGAGTCACAGCACCGGCGATTACTGGCGGTGACACACTGACGGCGAAACAGACGGACAGGACAGTGCACAGGGACACACGGCGTCAACATCAGTGGAAGTCACAGCACGGGATAACAGCAGTGGTGACACCACTAACGGCGACCACAGACGACAGCGACCAGTGACAGTGACACACCGGCTTCCTCATCAGTGGTGTCAACAGCACGGCGCGATAATACTAATTTAAACAGCAGCGGTGACACACTGACGGGGACACAGACGGACAGCGACCAGTGACAGTGACACCACCGGCTTCTTACACATCAGTGGAGTCACAGCTCGGCGTTAACAGCTGCGGTGACACACTGACGGCCGTCACAGACGCAGCGAGCTTACGGCGCCCACGGGGGGGGGGCTCTCTACAGTTGGCACCAGCTACGGCACCAGCAGCAAAGGTGACACCAGCAACGGCCAGGCTGTAAATGGACCGGTCGGATGGGAGGAAAAAGTAAAGGGTTGTAGCACAGGAAGGGGTAAGGGTGGGGGAAATCCATTCCGGCACACGCAGGGTGGGAGTGGCTGGAAAAGGGGTTTGGTCTTGCAGGCACTGCGCGAACACCGGACAGTCAAGGACTGGAATGCCCGCAATTGGCCGTTCCCACTGCACCCCAGGAAATAAGTGCCCCTGATAGGCCTAGTGTTCCGGGCTCAGGTGGTGGGAATGCGCCTTTTTCACCTTGCCACTTGTCATAGCTGGAACCCTCTAATCGTAGATATGCATAGGGTAAACCCTAGTTCGCCCCCTTCCCAGGTTTTCCTATAAGCACCCATTCATATTGATCTACATTCGATGTTACCTCTATAACCAATCCACGTTGTTTATATCACAAAAATATGATATTTCTCGTACACTCGGGGTTATACCACAGAGGTACTCCATATTACACCTTCCAACACACAATTTCTCAATCATTATTGTAACAACCACAAATTCATGTATCGATTCAAAGAAAACAATGGGTCAGGACGGGTATTACCACTTGGCATCACCAAAAGGCATTTAGCACACTCCACAAATAAACTATTGTAGGATTCAAATCTTAAATCTATATAATGATTTAGTGTACCCTCACTACAAAAACCGCATCGGCTTGGACACCAATACTTCTTCACACAACTACCCAATACTTATCCTTTTAATTAACTTCTTACACGGCAACAATCCTAAAACCTCTACAGCACCCCAATGGCCAACACACCGTACCATGGTTACGAAGCTTTTACCGTTTCAAACCCCCTGTCACAAATAAGTAAAAAAAACTCAATCCAAACATATGATCGAACCATTGGTAACTTTTTACATTACCATCAAACCTAACACCAAATTCCCTTCTTTCATTTTTCCTTTTCCTGTGTTTGCAACTCTCAACACAAACCACTGGTACAAACCACCATCACACTTTCTAGCTTGCTTTCGTTTAGTTCACCTATTTTCCCCCATTTTTCCCCCTTCCTTTTCCTTAAGAAAACGGAAATTGATTCATAAATATGAGCTCGTATTATTTACTCGTGTGTACAAGTCGGCAGAAATGTGCACAAGACAAGCCATCCTTAACACTACATACGATCACCTTAACTAATCCAATACCTGCCACAAACACTGAGATCGATGACATCAAACTGCGGCTGGCCTCCACAACACCTGAACCTCAGGGTCGATCACACAGAAACACAGCGGTCTTTGCACGGCAAGTGCACACGACTCTCGAGGGCGGTCACCATGTCCGACCGAAGTCGGGACCCACAGCACAATACGATGGCACCAAGACAAAAGCCCAACTGCTCTTCACCAAGGACTTGACGTAAGTGATAGCCCCGGGCCCTCCCACAAAACTTAAAGCCTGTTGGACTTTCAGCACTCACTCCGTGCTGAATTCTGAACTCTACAACACTGCAAGTTGCATAGGGACACCACAAGAAACATTACAAGAAGAAGGAAGGTAACCCATCTCTACCCACCCTTTCCTTTACCTGCACTGTTCCTGGTAGCAAACGCACACCCAGTATTTGACTGGAACATAATGCTTATCAACACCCCCACATCCCTCCTGAACCTAAACTACACTATATGGCCCGGTAAGCCTACACCCCCATCGATGGAATGATGCCAGAATCGATAAAGACGCCGTCGCGCGCTTCTGATACGATGTACACAACAGATACCCGTTCGGTGACAATCTGGTCATCAAAAGATTACGGAAATGGTCATTTCGTTCAGTGCAAATAAAAAAAAACAGTACAGCTGCTGAGGGCAACAAAGCTCGTGGACAGGGAGATCAGGGTTGATCCCCATAAACAGTTGAACTCGTCATTCAAAAGGAGTGATTCGTTTTGCCGAGAGTTGACAGGTGTCTCGGTAGGCGGAGATCTAGTACGGATCTGGCGCGCGTCCCAGGGTTGTTGACGAGGTGCATTGGGTGACAGTAAAGAAAGGCGTGCAGAATGAGGGGCCCACAAAACCCTCTTCTCTGACATTCTGCAAATAACACTGTGCTGCCTCCAGTCAATTCAAAGTCGGCTTCCTGATCGTCCGGGTTTCTGTTTATGGTCCGTCCCCGGTGAGGTGTTTCAGATGCCAGTTTATTTGGCCTTGTCAGGAGGGACCGTTGTTCTGGGCAGGTGGGTGACACAGGTGTTTGCTGCATAGGCAACCCATTGATAGGCCGAGTAAAGACCCGGCACATTGTGCAAACTGCGGTGTGCGACCATGACTCCTTCTTCAAGAAAACTGGTTTCCTCTTTGGATTCAGGAATCAAATATACAACGCATCAAATCAGAAAAGAAAATTCCCTTTTTGAGGGCCCGCATGCAACAGGTTGTTGGTAGTCAGAGCCAACAGCTATTAATTTGGCTTCGGCACGTTAAAGCGTAAAGTTCACACACAGTTTTTCCAATCGGTTCAGTATGCTGCCAGACTGATGGTATTCATTTTTACTTAAGACATTGCATGGATGAATTGTCACTCTGGTGGAATCTAAAGCAGGTCCACCACCTCCCAAACACCAAAGTGATGCCCCTGGTGGAGGCAAAAAAATCCGCCACCCCTCAGACCTGCCCAGCAGTCTACAACATATGCTGCTGGGCATGATTAAAAATCCAGCATCCCGCCTCAAATCCTCTGTCCAGTGCCCGTGCGGGAAAGGGAGTTCAAACCCAGTGTGGAGATGGTGGGAGATTGAGGAAGAAACCTCCACCGTCTCCCAATTCCTGTCCTTCTCCTGTTGCCAGTCTGCACAGCAAGGTCTGATGACCACACAGTCAGTGAATCTAAGCAATAAATTCCTCCTTTGGAAGTGGGACGTTGATGAGGAGATGACCTGATTCTCTCTCCTTGTCGCACTCTGACCATGCGATTAGCTTCAATATTCATTGAGGAATATCCGTGGACGCAATTCAACTTCGAGGAGATGCAGCTTCTGTGTCGATCTATAAAACCTTCCGTCGTGGCTATTAAGGAAACTCAATTCAAAAAGCCAGGAATGACTTCACTATTTCTTGCCTTTTATATTCTTTCTTAAACCTGCACAAACATCCTCGTTGGGACTGTCGGGCGGGGGGTTGCCTTTCTCATACACAAAAAATTTGCTGTATATATAGTCCTGTCGCTCTGTCTACCTCCCTTTGTGTTAGCTGCGAGAGTCACTCTCCCAAGACTGTGTAAATCTGTTCCCTTTATCTTCCACCTTCTGTCCGGTTTGGTCGTCAGGACCTTGTGCTCAGTTGATTAGGAGAACTTCTCGACTTTTTTGCTGTTGGGTGACTTTATCGGTCAAAATCCTCTTTGGGGTGGTGGCTGGTACGTCATCCAGGGTCTGCTAATTGAGGATTTCCTTTTCGGTTTTGGATTTGTGTTGTTGAAAGACGGTTCTGCAACTTAACTCCATCTCTTCCACTGGTTCACTTTAGGGTTTAGATTTGTCAATTTGTGACCCCTCGATGGTCCTTGCGACTGAGTGGTTGTCCATGCGGATCTGCACGGATAGTGACATTTCCCTGTCCTTTTACAACCGTAATAAAAGAAAAGTCTCTCAACATCTAAATTATAAGAAAGCAAATGGGATCTATTTGCAAACCACTGTTGTCTAAGGAATTCCAGGACACTGATTTCTTTAAGTGTCCTGACCAAGCAGATTCTCTGACTAACTCTGGATCAATGTGTAAAGTGTATTCCTGTGTCTTCTGACAACTCCAAAAATGCCAAAAACTCCCTGGCTCGATTAAGACTGCCAACAAATTCCAAAGTTTCGAAAACGAGCTCCAACGTACGGGTTTTTCAAAAGACCTTAACGTGTATCCCAACGCTCGAGACATCATAGATAACTCCGTGCCTAATCGAGACACACTTTTAAATCAAGTGGTTAAACGTTCAGTCTGGAAGAAGCTTCTGAATCAGGCTGAAATTCTAATATTCAAGGAAAAAAAAAGTGTGGAACATCATTAAGAAATCAAAGGGAAGATACACCTGTCACCTCTGTGAACCATCTCAGTTTTCGGACTCTTTTTAATAAAAGAGAAGAAAGCAGTTGCTAATCTGCTTGCTTCAACCATTGAAATGAATTCCTCCTTTCTAACAAATCAGCCAGTTTTGTCAAAAACAAGCCCTTAAGAAAAATCACCCTGCAACCTTTTCGTCAGACAACATGGAAGACTACAATTTCCTTTTCTAGTTAACGAACTGAAATCTGCCTACTCATCTTGCAGCGATTCATCCTCCAGGTATAGATGAATCCATTTTCAACTGTTGAATACTCTTCGCAAGAAGGTCTGAAACTAATGTCTACAGGTATACTACTTGTGTGGGACCCAGCACCTACTGTTTCTTAAACCTCTTGGCGAAAAGCCTCTCATCATTACCATTCCTAAACCTGGAAAAGATCTTTCTAACCCATCAAACTACCATACCATAGCTTGGACCTAGCTGTGTCTGTAAATTGATGGAGAAAAATGGTCAATGCTAGACTCGTGTGGAACCTGGGAAACGATGGACTTTGGCGAAAGATCAGTGTGGTTTCCGAAAATCTTTG
This sequence comes from Conus ventricosus, assembly GCA_018398815.1. Taxonomy (NCBI): domain Eukaryota; kingdom Metazoa; phylum Mollusca; class Gastropoda; order Neogastropoda; family Conidae; genus Conus; species Conus ventricosus. The sequence goes on along the minus strand of JAFLJL010007439.1, from coordinate 2,517 downwards.
GACTACGGTTGGTCCTTTGTTTCGTTCTGGAATCAACACTTCGGACGACTTTCTGAAACTATCAGCATGCAGTGGCAATTTTCATGTGAATTGGTGAAGGCCTACGATACAACCTGAGATGAAGAAGAAAACCTCCACCATCTCCCCAAATCCAGACCTCCTCCATCTCCAATAACTCAGGCCTTGTCACCTGCGGGGCAGTCTGCCAGCTAGTTCAAAGACCAACAAACAGTCCAGTGAAAACTAAACTAATTATTTGCTCTCCATTGGACGCGCACGTTGAGGAGGAGATGACCTGGATCTCTCTCTTTTCGACCTCTGCAACTTGGATTTTACAATAGCCATTGGGAATATCCGTGGTCTTTATTCAACTTCGAGGAGCTGCAGCTTCTGTGTCTGTCTTAAAAACCTTCAGTCGTGGTACTTTTCAAGAAACTCAAATTCAAAGCCACGCCAAGTACTTAACTCTTTCTGGCTTTAATATTCTTTCTAACATGCACAACCATCCTCGTTGGACTGTCGGGGCGGTGTTGCCCTTCTCCTACATAAAAACTTTGTTGTATAGTCCTGTCGCTCTGATCTACCTACCTTCAGGCTGTTTGCTGCGAGGAGTCACTCTCCACAAGGACTGCTTTCACAATCTGCCACTTTATCTTCCACCTTCTGTCCCGGTTTGTCGTCAGGACCTTGTCAGTCTGATAGGAGAACTTCCTCGACCTTTTTTGCTGTTGGGTGACTTTAACGGTCACAATCCTCTTTGGGGTGGTGGCAGTACGTCATCCAGAGGTCTGCTAATTGAGGATGTCCTTTCGGATTTGGATTTGTGTTGTCTGAACGACGGATCTGCAACTTACCTCCACTCTTCCACAGGTTCACTTTCGTGTTTAGATTTGTCGATTTGTGACCCCTCGCTGGTCCTGGACTGAGTGGTCTGTCCATGACGATCTGCACGGAAGTGACCATTTCCCTGTCCTTTTACAACCCGTAATAACAGAAAACGTCTCTCAACATCTAAATTATAAGAAAGCAAACTGGGATCTATTTGCAACCACTGTTTCTAAGGAATTCCAGGACACTGATTTTCTTCAGAGTCCAGACCCAGCAGAATCTCTGACTAACACTGTGATCAAATGTGCTAAAGCCTGTATTCCAGTGTCTTCTGACAAACTCCAAATGCCAAAAACACCCTGGTTCGATTCAGACTGCCAACAAATTCCAAAGTCGAAAACGAGCTCAACGTCGGGTATACCAACGACCTTCGGGTCCCAACGCTCGAGCCCATCAGAAACTCCGTGCCAAATCGAGACACACTTTTAAAATCAGTAAACGTCAGTCCTGGAGAAGCTTCTGCTCCAGGCTGACATCTAAACTTCCAAGAAAAAAGTGTGGAACATCATTAAGAAAATCAAAGGGAAGAACACCTGTCCCACTGTGAACCATCTCAAGTTTTCGGACTCTTTTTAATAACAGAGAAGAAAGCAGTTGCTAATCTGCTTGCTTCAACCATTGAAAAGAATTCCTCCTCTTCTAACAAATCAGCCAGTTTTGTCAAAAACAAAGCCCTTAAAGAAAAATCACCCTGCAACTTTCGTCAGACAACATGGAAGACTACAATCTTCCTTTCACGTTAAACGAACTGAAATCTGCCTTACTCTCTTGCAGCGATTCCTCTCCAGGTATAGATGAAATCCATTTATCAACTGTTGAAACATCTTCCGCAAGAAGGTCTGAACATACTGCTACAGGTATACAACCATGTGTGGACTACTGGTTTCTTTCCACCTTCTTGGCGAAAAGCTCTCATCATTCCCATTCCTAAACCTGGAAAAGATCTTTCTAACCCATCAAACTACCATCCCATAGCTTTGACCAGCTGTGTCTGTAAATTGATGGAGAAAATGGTCAATGCTAGACTCGTGTGGAAACTGGAAACCGATGGCCTTTTGGCGAAAGAACAGTGTGGTTTCCGCAAACATAGGACTACGGTTGACCATTTGATTCGTCTGGAATCTACACTTCGGAACGCCTTTCTGAACAAACAGCATGCAGTGGCAATTTTCTTTGACTTGGAGAAGGCCTACGATACCACCTGAGATGAAGAAGAAACCTCCACCATCTCCCAAATCCAGACCTCCACCATCTCCAAACTCCAGGCCTTTGTCACCTGCGGGCAAGTCTGCCAGCAGGTCCAAAGACCAACACAGTCCAGTGAAACTAAATAATAAATTCTCTCCATTGGACGCAGACGTTGAGGAGGAGATGACCTGATCTCTCTCCTTTTCGCCCTCTGCACCATGGATAATACAATATTCCATTGGAATATCCGTGGTCTATATTCCAACTTCGAGGAGCTGCAGCTTCTGTGTCAGTCTCTAAAACCTTCGTCGTGGCTCTTCAAGAAACTCAAATTCAAGCCAGAGCCTTAACTCTTGGTTAATATCTTTCAATATGCAACCTCACGTGGACTGTGGGCGTGTGCCTTCTCCACATAAACTTTTTTTATAGTCTGTCGCTCTC
>JAFLJL010007437.1:54219-64870 GCA_018398815.1 Conus ventricosus | reverse complement strand
AAATTAAAAATTAGCGTAAACGTTTTAGCTCTGCCGGCATAATAGGTAGTGTTGTCTAGTTGGTTTTGTCTACTATAGCAAAGTTGCTGATATATGGCTGACCATCTGTGGACGTTAGGAGTGCTAGCTGCTGGATTTATTTTTAGTGAAATAAAGTATGGCTAATCCAGTAAAAGTTACAAATACAACGAGGGCTGTCTTTTCGCTAGTATGACTGTCAGTGTGAGGAACATTAACAGTGGCGTGCTTTCTGGACTACTTTCTGGCTGTGGGCTGCTTTCTGGGGTGTTTATAACTGGTCGCCTTCTTCAGGGCTAGGTACTTTTTTTTAAAATGGATGGAGCAGGCCTTGTGTTTAAACCTTGATTGTGTCCTAAGTTGTGGGCGTCTCCAGCTATGAGGATTTCATTGTTATAATTCTGTATCATGCCAATCTGTAGTCTAAGGTCAGAGGGCAGCATGTATAATCCGTAGCCCACAACAAAGTCAACCTTTGACCTAGCATGTGTAAGAACGTCTTGATACCTTTGTATTGCTGGCAGGCAAATCAACAGCAGAGTTAATAGCATCTTCTAAATTAGCTAAAAATTGTTTTCTGGCATCAAACCCTGTAGACTGATCTAGTATGCTAGACTTGGTCTGTGCTTGTGCTCCTAATAGACACCAAACGTATGTCCTTATGGAGTCATTAAGCCTTTGCACTCCTGGCATTGTTAGGCCTTCACTTTCATCTAAGATAAATGTTGTCCAAGCATTAGGGCGTTTTTGTTCTATTGACATCAATCGAACTTGTGCGTTTGTTGGAAAGAGGTGTGGCCAGGCCAGTAGTCATAATTATATTCTCTTTTTGCACCCCACAAATACAATGTGCCCATCCCATGATTACGGTCTAACCTTTGTCTAAAGTCAGTTGAAGGATCAATGTTAAATTCGTTGCAGATTCTTTCATATGCATTATTGTCCATTGGGTTGTTAAATGGATTAAACGCGTTGTCGTTAGGGAGAGGCACTTGTAGTTCAGTTAGTATTCTTCTGTACTGGTAAATAACATGAAAGTTATATACTGCCCTTTCTAAAAGATTAGGATGGTTTAAATGGTTTGCATATGAAACACCACAGCCAGTAGTTGCGCAGTAAATGGCAAAATTTAACTGATTCGGAAAAAAGCCATAGGGTGGGATGACCATGCTGATGGCACTCTGTCATTATTTATTGGCGAATTTAAATATCTAGTTAGCGGGTTTACAAGTCTGACTTGAAAACTATATGATTCGTCTACTGCAATGGTTAAATTGCTGAAGTCTAAAGATTTGGGGTTATAAAACGCTCCTACATCGTAAGTGGCACTTTCGTTATATTTAAAAGCTACCATTTTTTAAATTAGTTTTTTTAAATAGTTTTTAAAATAGTTATAAAAAAGATGCGCATCTATATAAACCAACAAAACAAACGTGTGTTCTTAACGTACCCAATTGACAATAGGCGCGGTAATTATAGGGTTGCCCTTAGAGAAATTGGGTTTAAAGTTATGTGGGCTAACATATCTGAAAAGGCTCAAAATAACTGGGTTAATGTTAATGATGAACAAGGCAATCTATTAAAAAATTTAAAAATCCCTAAAGGTTACTACAACTTTTGTTTTTTAAGAGGGTATTTTAGCGGTTTTTGGGCTTTAATTACTTTTAAATTTTCCCCCAGAACTTGAAGAAAAAAAGGGGGAGTATTTTTTTTTCCTAGAAGCTTGCTCAAATTTTTGGGCTTTTTTTTAATAGCGGTGAAAAACATATGGGCTTCGCACCCCGGGCCTTTTGAATGGGGCATTTAGAGTATTTGGGTTTAATTGGCCCCATCCGATTTTCTCGAAAACCCCAAATTTTGTTGTCTTTTTTCAAAAAAGTTAAAAAACATGTGTAATTTGTTTCCCGGCATCCATTTCATTTTTAAAATTTTTGGTAAAAAACAAAGGGCGGGGTTTTTGCAAATTACATTTTATCCGTTTGACGGAAAGAAAACCCCTTTAAAAGAATTAATTAGCGAAGAAAAAAAAATTCATTGGATGAAAAAAATAAAAACCAAAGATGGAAAAAAAGTTGTTTTTAAGATTTATTGATAGGGGCTGGAATTTAGAAGAGGATTAGAAAAGTAGGGAGGGCTCGCCCCGTGGAGGTTAATTTTTATGTTTTTTGGGGAAAAATGAAATTTATCTTCTTCACGATCAATTTTTAATTCGGGCAGGGAAAAAAATCCCTTTTTTAAGGGTACTGATTACGTAATTTTTGCTTTTTGGGGTTTTAAATTTTTTTTAAAAAAAAGGTTTTTAAATTTTGGCCCCAAAAAAATGATTTTGAGAAAGGACGTAAAATTTAAAAGTAAAAAAGGGGTTTTCGGGCGGGAATAACGGGGGTGGTCGTGAAAAAGATATTTACATTTTTCTCGGTAGTTGAAAAAGGGAAGGATAACAGATCTGGAAACCCCTGTGGGAAAGGGGCAGGTTAGACGCATGTTGGACTTACTTGGCGGGGGTTTTAAAAACAAAAAACCAAAAAACATTTCCCAGCAGTGCCTCGTAGTTTCTTTCAACACAAAAAAAAACGAAAAAAAATTTCAAAAGGAGTGAAAGAAACCCGCATGAGAGTGTTTTTCGAATAAATGAAGGCTAACCCAAACCCCTCGGCCCAACACGAGGAAAAAACGAGGGAAATCATAATCACGGGGGGGTCATAGCAGCGTGTAGGACTCGTCCCAGGGATCTTTACAATTTTTCCCATCAAGACGAAAATTCGGCCTTTAAACCCGTCCCCTTTTCCCATGGATTTCAGCTGTTTTTTTGCGAAAAGGATCGGCAGTTAAAAAGCACCCTTTTTTAAATTGCCCGTTTGTTGTCTCCCTTCTTTCTCTTGTCCCTTTTTTGGAAGATTGACACCTATGCCAAAATTACGAAGCGGATTTTAAAATTCACAGGCCCAAACGAGATGGTTACTGAAGAATTTAAATACGTCTGTAATGCGGGGAAATTTATCATTTGGCGCACGGGGCAAAACCCACTCAACAAAAATGGACGAAGATAGGCAGTTGGAAAATAGTCGATGCACGGGGAAAAAGAACATAAAACAGAAGGGGACGAAAGATCAGGAGTTGGTTACCCGGGTGCCGGGTGGTAAGATGGGGGACGCCCGAGTTCAAAGCAGTCAACCGTGTTGAAATGGTCGTGCACACCCACAAAACCAAGCAGGAAAAATTTGGGGCAAAAATTCCCCCAAAAACAAAAAAGCCCCAAACTTCAAAAAACATTTTCACAAACTTTCAAAGCAAGTACGTTCCCCTTTCCTTTTAAAAACGAAAAAAAAGGAACAGAGGGACAGTCACCCCAAAAACCCCTCAGCGGCGAACGACCTTGACCCCCTTGGGGAAAAGAGAGTTTCCCCTGGTGTTTTATATTTGTTGATACAGGGAAAAAAAAAAATTTTCCCAAAACCGATAGAGATGCGTTTTTTAGAAAAAAAAAAAGGGAAAGGGGCCACCCCAATTACCATCCTTACTAGACGTTTTTTTTCCGAGGGTGCCAAATTTTAAGGGAAAAGCAGGGTTTTTCTGTCCAGTAAAAAAATTTGGGGAAACCCCTCCCACTTTAAAATTTTTAAAGGGACGTAAAGCCCCAAAAAAAATCGTAAGAAAAAGGTTGTTTTGTGATGTGTTTCATGTTGAAAAGCCCCGGGGTTTAAAATTACTAGAAGTGACATGGGTGGTCGGAAGTTTTTTTGGGGTGGGGGGCACTGATTTTTTAGTAAAAAGGGGATGATGATGTGAAAATATTTTTTAATAAAAGACCAAAGCATTTTTTTTTTTTTTTTTCTTTTGGAAATTTAAAAAGGGAAATTGTTTTCAAATTTTAAACAGAAAATGATTTTTTTTTGTTTGCCCAAATCGTTTGATTTTATTTGCTTTTTTTGAAATTTTTGGTTGAATTTATTTCTTTTTTTTTTGAATATACAAATATCTGTATTCCCCCCAGTAAAAATTTACTAAAAAAAAGGGAAAGGAACTCGGCGGTTTAAATGTTTGATTAAAAATAAATTTGGGAAACCGACTTTAAAACCCAAGTGAATTAACCCTCACAATTTGGTGCACGTTTGGTTATAAACAAAGCATCCTCAACACTGACAAGGATTTACTGTTTGTATGTTTTTACTTTTCACCCTGGGGGTTCCCCAAAGTTATGGGCTTTTAACTGGGGAAAATTATTTGTTTTTGGGGGACCAAAGGGAATTGGGTCAGGGTGCCCCCAAAGGGTTCATACACGTTGTGTCAAAACAGCGGGTGTAGTGTGGTTGCTACTTTTATATGTCTTGAAAATCTGTTTTTTTTATTATGTGTTTTGCTGTGATTTAAAACGTGTGCGGCAAATGAATCTGATCCTCCCCTTTTGTCGTTTCATAAAAAACTGTTCGAAGGGCCCGTGGAAGACAATGTGAAAAAACGTTAATGAATGGTGTAGAAAAGCAAAATTTTCAATTTTAAAAAAAAAAAACAAACCCCCCCCAAAACCCTTTTTAAAGAACCCGCTTTGGGGTTTTTTTAAACCTTCCCTCAGCAAACCCCGGGGAAGTGGGCGTCAAAAACTAGTTGACGTAATTTTGTGTTTTTAGTCAGTGCCTCACAAAGTCCCAAAAAAAGGTTTTCCCTGGGTTGCCGGGGAAATTTCATGTTTAATTAACAAAAAATTTTTAGCCCCAAAAAACCCCAAAAGATAAAAAAATGAAATCTAATCTTTTTTAAAAGGGAAAATTTGAAAAAAAGATTTTGAATTGGGCTTCTTTTTTTTTAAATTTTTGGATAATAAAAAAGTATTTAGGCTTTTGGGTTTTTTGGGGATATTTTTTTTCACGATCAAAAAAATATGTTTTTTCCCAAACCCAAACAAAAAAACCCCCCCCCCCAAAAAGGGAAAATAAGTTTTTTATTGTCCACTACACCTGAAATAAAAGGGAAAAACAGGGGGGAAAAGTTACGGGACGCCACCCGATGAAAACCCGGGACCAGTTCAGGGACCACGCCCCCCCCCCCCCCCAAAAAAACCCCCCCCTTTGGGGAAACTTAAAACCCTCTCTTTCACCCCTCATTTCCCCTACCTTTCATCTCCCCCTTTGTCACGCCGAAAGCAAGCGCGCCCCCCCTCTCGCCGCCTGACTATCACACCCTTGGCCACTGGCACGCGGGCAGGCAGTTAACCCCAATAGGGGTTTTTGGGACACAAGCCCGGAAAAAACCCCCGGGAGGTCCAGGGGGCCCCTATCAATAATGACGAATTTGGTCGGCTTTCACCCTATCAATCCCCCAACCTTCATGCTCGAGTTAGTGGGTTGTTTTAAAAGATTATTGTGTTTAAAAAAATTTCACAGCAGAGCCTGCTCAGCTGTGTAAATACGTTGATTTGGTGCTGGGCTTGTGAAGGTTGCGTTTGCATCTTTGCAAGCGGGACACGAAGTGGGGCTGGTTTTCCAGCAGTGAGGGAAAATTTAAAGGGGGCTTTCCCCTCACGTGGGGTTTAAAATTTCCCTATTTTTTAAGACTACGAAATAAAAGGCTTTTTCCGAAAACTCTATTTGAGTCTGTTGATAAAATAGTAACGAATAAAAATAAAAGGGAAAATGCATGACGTCGGGGCTTTCCCCGGGAAAAAGGGCACTTTTATTACCGCATAAGCTGACGACAAAAAGGATTCAACGGGTTAACCCCCCTCCCCCCCATTACTGTATGATTTTTAGTGATGCCCGGGTGAAGTCTTGGTTCAAGTGAGAGAAGTATGTGTGGAAAAAAAGATGTTGCTAATGTTTATTTTAACAAATAAAAAACTCTGAAAACAGAATTTTAGAGGGAAAAAGGATTTCGCATTTAGGCCCAATTTTAAACTGCATCAACTGCCTTTTTGGATTTTTAATGGTTTTATTAAGGAAGTCCCTTACACAGTGAGAAACAATATAAAAATAAAGATGGTTTCGATTTGAATGCCCAAAAGGGCATTAAAAAAAAAAAGGTTTATGAAACGTAGTGTTATCGCCGGGGGAAGGCGTTTAATCAAGCTTTTACTAAAGAAGAAGGAAAGGGAAATTTTAAAGGTTTCCTTGTTAAAGAACTAAATAGGGGATCTATGAAAAATCAAAAAAAAGTTCTGGGGTCCCCTGCGTAAAATTTTTACGTAAAAAAAAAAAACTCTAAATAACCTTTTGTATTTATAGTTGGTACGAAACCCCTTCAAAGCATCGTAAAAAAGAGTGTTAAAACCGACGATGCACCTCTATTTTCGAAAGGGATGTAAAAGGAAGCAAGTAAATTTAAAAACCCTCCAATCTCCTAGACCCAAATGAGTAATTAAAAAATTTCCCTCTCCATAGGGGTTTTGGGAATGTTTGCCCTAAGAATATTTTTAAAATTTGTACGGCTGCTAGACCGGACGGCATTATTGGTGGTTTTTAAAAAGTTTGTTTTTAAATCGGAAAATGTTTTGGATTTTCTTTTTAGAAATTTTTGAATTTGCTTTTTTTGACGTGGCCCCCCCAAAAACCCAAACCCGTGGACTGAATCCCAAATTTTTTTCCCCTTCTATAAAAAGGGAAACCCTAAAAAAAATTTTGATAACTATCGAGATATTTCTCCCTTTTTGATTTAACTAGTAGGTATACAACTTATTTTAAACCCTTTTGACTTAGGAAAAGGGGGAAGAAAGGTTTACAGGTGGGAAAAAAATGTCAGGCTGTTTTAAACGTAAGGATTCCCCCGTTAAAAAAACATGTTTACTTTAATGGCCTTTGTTCAAAAAAAGTTTTTTAGATCGTAGAAATTTTTGTTTTCTTTCATTGATTTTGAGAAAGCCCCTTTATTCTATAAATTAAAATATTTTATGGACTATTCAGAAAACGGGGTCCCAGGGAAATTGTTTCGATGCCCTAAAGAGCATGTTAACAGGGTGAATGCCAAAATCAGATGTCGAGGGGAAAAGAACAGAAATTTTATCTAATTTTTTTAGTGGAGTAGAAAAAAAGGGGTGTGTGAGCCCCCAAAAAAATTTTTTCTGTTTATCGGAATTAACTTCTGAAGTGTTAATAATTTGGGGGGATGGTGCACCGTTTACTATAGAAAATCTCCCGTTGTTTATCTTTTTTTTTTGCAGATGATGTTGTTCTGATCCCTAAAAAAGGGCATCGGCCCTTTAAAAGCAATTAAAAAGTCTAAATCATTGCTACTTCGCCCTTCCCGTTTCGGAAAAACATGTTGAAAAGTGAAATTTACTGGGGTGGCGCTCAAAGGAGGGGGACGGTTTTTGCTGTCGCTCCCCCCGGGCAGCATTATGAACGCGCCCGTGTTTGGGGTTTCGGCAGTGGGTTTGGGCTGTTAGCGTTTATCCTTTTTTGGGGGAAATAGTTTGAAGTAAATTGGTTTTGGGTTTTGGGCAGCATGGGTTTTCTTTGTGTCGGATCTTTTTCAAGGGAAAAAAATGGAGAGTGGCTTTCGAGAAGAAATGGGCCAAAGAAAAAAAGGGGAAACCCAAAAAATCCCTGGTCAATCCCACGATAGTTTATCGGGTAGTGAGGGAAAATTTTTTTGAAAATTTAAAAAAATGTGTAACAAGGAAACAAGAGACAAAGGTCCCGGTTGGTTTTAAATTTCCCAAAAAACGAACATTAAAAGAAGTAGTGGAAAAAAGTGAGGACAAAAGGCCCCAGACAACAGAAACCCAATTGGGGAAATTTTTTTACAGGGAGGGGATTCGTTTCCGTCTTGAGAACTTAAAACCATTGAAAATATATATCTGTGGCAGTTTACACCTTACAAAATAAGATAAATTGTGAATTTAAAACCCGTCAAGGCAAAATTTTAGGAAAATTACGGTTTTGGATTCTTTGATTTTCCCGAAAAAAAATGATGCCCCGAAAGAAAAAGCTAACGGAAAGGAAGACCCAAAAAGAAGACTTTCAAGACCCCCCCCCCCAAATAGTCCCGTATCAAAAAAAAAAATTTTTCCCGCCCAGAGGAAGCAAGAAACGAAATAGGGCAGTATCAAGGGGAGTTTTCCCTTTGATTCTTGTGATGGGGGAGACAACGGACACGAAACAGGGGGAGAGGATTGAGACAAAAATGTTGTTATACCAACAGAAAATTATCTTTAAATCATAATTTGGCGTTTGGACATCAGTGTTGCCCATCGTGTTGGGATAAAAAGGTACCGACCGGGGACCCTCATTTTTAAAATTTTCCCGTAAACACAATAGTGAATTCTCAGCCAAAAAGGAGATTTCTCAAAGGAAACGGGATGGGTAGTGGAAGAAAAAAAAAAAAAAAACCCCCCCCCCTTAAACATGACCGCCTCCAAACCCCGTTTAAGAATCACTGCAAAGTTTAAAAAACTGCTGGGACCCAAGGGGAAATCAAGTTTTTTGCTATTCTGAAGAAGCCAAAAAAGTTAATGTTCAAAACCCGGGGAATTTAGTGTGTTTTAACAACGGACCCTGTAGCCGTACCGCACTCCAGACAGCCGACCCAGCGAGAGAGGTTCTCAGGGCTTGGGACTGTCCACTTCAGCCCCCAAACCCCCCCCCAGCCACCCCAAAAAAAGGGGGGGCAAACGTCCCCCAATCAGGCCTTTCCCCCCCGCCGGGCCTTCCCCCAGAATCGAGACATGTCCGCCGTACCCCACTCCCCAGACAGGGCCGGGCCCCCGCGAGAGAGGTTGCAGGTTTGGGGGCTGTTTCCCCTCCCGCCAGCCAAACCCCCCCAGCCACCCCCCAAGGGGTGTTTCAGCGTCCCCCCAATTTTGGCCTCCCTCCAGCCCGCCTCCTTCCCCGACAGGGCCTCCCTCCCGATTCCTTTCCCCCCCAGCCCGCCTTCTCAGAAGCCCCACCAGAAAAGAACGGCCCTTTTTGTGTCCCAGTTAGCCCCGGGGCAGCCGACAGAGCGGTAGGTTCAGCAGTGAGGGGCCCAGGAAGTCAACTCCCCCCGCCTTTACGCTTTGACTCCGGCAGCAAAAGGGTGTCTTCATGGAACCCCCGGGGCAAACAGAAAATCGTTTTGCCAAAAATAAATTTGTCTGTAAAAGTTAAATTTCTATTTTTTATTTAAAATTGGGGTTGTTATTTTCCCTTTTATATATTTGGCCCTGTTTCCCCCACTATTTCTATTTTTTTTCCCCTTCCCTTTTCGTTTATCCTTTCTGGTGTTTTGTATAAAACCCCAAATCCTCCCCCACCCAAACCCCCGCCCCTTTTCCTCCCCCACCCCCCCTTCCCCCCGCCCCCCCTCCCCCGCCCCCTCTCCCCCCCCCCTGGGCCCCCCCCCATTCCCCCCTCGCCCACATTTTTTCCCCTTTCCCCAATTCCAAATCTCTGTTTTAAATGTGCACATAAGCATACAGATACACACGCGTGCGCGCACACGCACACGCACACACACACGCGCGCGCGCGCACACACACACACACATCACACACACACACACACACACACACACACAACACACCACACGCACGCATGCACGCACGCACGCACGCACGCACGCACCACGCACACGCACGCACGCAACGCACGCACGCACGCACGCACACACACACACACTCTTTGCATACAAATGATTTGTGTATACATGCCCAAACTACTTCAGAAATAGGAATGATAATGAAAATAACTGATTTTTGTGTATCCAAAGATTTTTGTGTATCCAAAGTGCGAATTACACTGGTTGTGTGTGTCATTTCAAATTGAGCGAGTGTTTCAAAGGTTCACATACGCACACAAGTACACACCACGCACGCGCACGCACGCACAACACACACACACAACACACACACACACACACACACACACACACACACACACCACACACACACACACACACACACTCCACGGATAAGAAAAGAACAAGAAAACAGCCCCCCCCCCCCTTTCTCTCTATCTCCCTCCCGCTCTTCTACTCTCTCTCTCCCTCTTTGGTGATGTGTACGCTATTTTCAAGCTAAGAGATGCACAAATGAGTGTCTCTCTGTTTCGAGTCTCCGTGCGATTTTCAGTTTACCTAATAAGTCTTTTTTTTTGGTGGATCTGCGTCCTTATCAGTGTTTTATTTTTTGCTTTACGTGTATTTACTTGTTGATTTTGTAATGACACTTTTGTCTCTCTGTCTCTGTTCTCTGTGTCTCTATCTCTGTCTCTCTGTGCATCTCTCTCTCTCTCTCTCTTCTCTCTCTCTCTCTCTCGTCTCTCTCTCTCTTCTCTCTCCTCTCTCTCAGTGTCTTCTCTTCTGTCTGTCTCTCTATCACACTCTCTCTCCCTCTCTCGCACACGCTCGCGCACACTTGCACATAACACACACGCACATGGTCTTTGCTTACAAATTTTGTGTGAACACATGCATGATTTGTTGTTGAGACCAGAATGGCAACAAAGATAGTCCGACATTTATTGATGTGTGAATTACATTGGTTGAGGTGTGTGACACTCAAACTGAGGGATACACCAAACGTTTTCTCAAGGTTTTTCTGTTGTTTTTTTTGTCAACTTACACTGAGTTATGTTGTTGTGTTTTCAGAAGGATGTGTACCTATTCACGGGTGTTGTCATTTCAAATTGAGACGAGTGTTTCAAAGGTTCACAAGACGCACGCG
>JAFLJL010007437.1:0-53219 GCA_018398815.1 Conus ventricosus | reverse complement strand
TGTTGTTTAATAAAAGGGGGTGTTTTGTTGTTTTTACAGGATTTTCACTTTGGTCCGTAACTCCACTGGCGGGGTGGGCGAACCACGAACGGATTTTGGCTTTTCACCTGCACTAGAACCCCCCTCAGTGTAAAAACCTGGACAAGAATTTTCTGACGGCTGTCGGCCCTCCGGGGATAAATTCTCCACAGGGAGCCGATTCTTTGAGCCCCTTCCATGGAGTTGTATCCGCAGGTCTTTTCCGCGGCAGCACAGATTTCCGATGTAGTAAACGGTTTTTGATCAAAGCCGGTAGTTGATTGTTAATAAACAAATCGGCAAACACGTCACCTTCTGATCTTGTAGCCATTTCTTAAGTATCCACTCACCCCGTCAAAATGCTTAGGGCCGGTTTTAATAATCACCTGAAACAAAAGACTATAAGGAGAAAGTCACAAAATATTTAGAGTAGAAAGAAACTCGTGGAGAGCGTGGCAGCAGAGAGTCCTCAGAAGAGAAAGCCCCCTTCAAGCAAGTGTTTCGGCCCTTATCCCCTGACACTCTAGGGGGGTTGGGCCACACCCGGTTCATGACTCCGGATGTCCCTCTGCTGCCCCTTTTTTTCCCCATCTTGGGACGAGCAATGGCTGGGATTCGAACCCATGACCCTCTGGACATGCTCATTTTCAACTTAAGACTCGCGTTTTAAACCCACTGAGCCACAGGGACACCTGATATTTGTAGGGAAATTAAGCCTTATGAAGTTCTTTTTTGGGTTCCTCCTTGACCAGATCCAGCTTGAACACCTCTCTGCCGCTTTGCCATTGCTTTCAGGGCTCTGGTTTTTTCCTTCCAGCAACTGGGGCTGTATGCAGACGTTCCTACAAATCCCCTAGCTCCAATTTCTGCAGTGAGGACTTTGACTGATAGCCTTCTCTCCTCAGGCTGTTTGCCAGATCAGCTACTTTTCAGTCTTGTAGATTTGAGTGCCTCCATTCTGTTCTCATATGGCACCGTGAGCTCGGGTCATGATCAGCTGCTGGTTGACTTAGAGTGGACTACTATTTTCTGGTCTCATGCCACTTTGTGATGATCTCTGGGTGACTCCTTCCATTTGGGAGGTCTGCAGTGCACTCCCAGTCATTCTGCCCCATCCAGCAGACTCTGCCTGCATGTTTCGAGTGGCACTGTTGTTCTTGGCCATGATTTGCTGCCTCCTGCCGTGAAGAATGTTGCGGGGCTTTTGGAGTCCTGATTCTCCCTTTTGTGGTGTTGGTACTAGCCCAGACTACTTGTAAATTTCCTTTGAGCACTTGGTTGTGCCTCCATGTGTACCTTCCTTGAGCCAGGGCTAAATTTACATGAGCTAACTATTTTAAATATTATCATTGAAAAGAAAAACCCCACTGTAAAGGGAAAAAGACAAAAGTTTCCCCACAGAGCAAATACACTATGTAGAAAAGGAAAAGCACACGCAAATCGAGAGCTCCTCCAAAACACGTCTTGTGACTTCAGCGTGAACCTCCCAAAAGAAAAACTTACTTATCATTGACATTTAATCCTAGCGGTTCTGTCGTTCTGTCTGAGATCCTTTAGCTAAATACGCAGTCAGCGACATTCTCTTGAGTCTGATGTTGTTACAAAACCCCGAACTGGCTAGAACAATCTTAACCCAGTATAAAAATAAAACAGTTTTTTTTATTATGAAAGGGTTATACACTCCATTACAGAAAATAGAAACAAGCGGGACACTCCTGGAACATCCCTCAAAACCCAGCCCTCTGAAGTTTTTAAAAAGGGAATTTTGTTTTATTTTGAAGAAACAACCCTTTTTTCAGAGAGAACCCGAAGCGTTTTATAACCCAAAAAAATTGAAAAGGGTTTTGATGTTAATAAATGGCAATCTAATCATTGTATTCAGGGCGGGGGGTTTTTCCTCACCAACATTTCCCAAGGAAATAAGAAAGTTTTTCGCGGGGAGGTGGGCCCAAAGGGAAAACCTGCAGTTGATCTTTAATGTAAAAAACTTCCCCCTTTTATGATTTTAGACCCCAAAGCTATTTGATAAGTAAATATGGACTGTGGTTGTTTTAGACCCCAAAATTTGGACAAAAAATTGTTTGGAAGTGGAGAAAGGAAAGGGCAAGTTTTTTTATAAAAATAAAAAATTCACAAAAACCCCCGGGGAAAACCCCCCCAAATTTTAAAAAAGCTTTTTTTTAAGGTTTTGATCCCACAGTTAAAAAATTGAAGAAAACAGACTAAAAGACGGGGCCCTCATTAAAATGCAGAAAAAATATTCTAAAAAAAACAGATGGTTAGCTTGAAGTTTCTGCCAAAAGATCCGCACTTTTTCCCCCTTATCTGGGGGTTTAAAACGGGGTTGGGGGGAAAAAACGTTTTGTACTTAAATTTGTTACAAAATAACAGGTTTCTTTCCCGAGCACATTGTTAAAATTCGCAAAACCTTTAAAGCAAAACAAGTTTTAAACAAAAAAAAGGAAAAATTTTTAATTTGGACAGACGAGAATTTTAATTTTTAGTTGATCCTAGCGCCCAAGCTAAGCAAACTGTTTAAAATTACTATAGACTTTTTGGGGGAACTAAAAACACTATTTTTTAAATTGATGACTGTTCAGTTTGAACGAGACTTGTTAAAAAAAGAAAAGCCCCCTGTCAAAGCTGGCCTTTAGGGGGACGCCACCCCCTTAGTTTTTATGGCCTCTTAACCCCCCAAAATAAAATGCTGTTTTTTAAAAGGGGATTTTAAAGATCGCATTTAAAAAATCGGTTCTTTTATTTTACACAAAGGGGACAAAGATATTTTGAAGAATTTTTTAAGTAAAAATTATATAATAAGGGCCCAAAATAAAAAAAAAAATAAAAGGGGCAGTTAAAAAAAATCTAAGCACGCAAAGCTATGCTTAGGGAAACTGCACCCCCCTTTTTCAATACGTTTGTTTATTTAGATTGTTTATTATTTTTTAATTTTAAAAAAAAAAGGAAAAATCCTGGGGGGCCAGAACCAAAAGGGGAGCTAGCTCCTAAAGCCTGCCTTTAACGCAAAAAAAGACCTTTGCAGACACAACCGATTTTGATCAAATTGAGGGGCCAAAGAAATGTTTAGGGTTTTGGGAGTAAAACAGTGACGGGGTTTAAAAAACGAACAGAAATTGAAGACAAAAAAAAAACCAGCAATTCCTGCCCTGAAGGAGATAAGAAAAAAAAAGGAAAACAAATTTTGGGCCCAAAACATAAAATACAAACTTCATAAAAGAAAATGCTTGGGGCGTTGCTTCCTAAAATTTGTTTGGGAAAATTTAAATTTTGAACTACAAAGGGCCCCAAAAGTAAAAACTATGATAAAAAAAACAATTTTGGGAAAGGGTTTAAAAAGGGGGCGGGCCCCCTATTTTTTGTTACCCTATTTCCCAGGAACAAAACCCGAAAAAAACAAATTAAAAATAATTTGGCGGGGGTTTAAATAAAAAACTACAGAAAAAGGGAAGCCCTTAGCTGAAGTGGGGGCGCCCCCTGCGGTTTAAAAGAATTTACTCCAACTCTACGGGCGCAAACCACCCCAAATGACGATGTTTTTTTCCCCTTTTTTATTCCCTCCGAGGGGGGGAGATATTTATTTTTTCCCAGAAAAATACGTTAATTAGGGGTATACAAATAAAAGGCTGAAAACCCTTGGTTTGCCCCCTTAGACAAATTTTTAGAAAAATTACAAAACGGGGATGAAATAAACGCCCTTCCCATATCGGAAAAAGGTTTACTGAAAAGGGTTGGGACAAAAGACAAACAACCCCCCATGACTTTTTTCTTTAAGTATGTTGATTTTTTTGCGTTTTACTTTTTTAAAAGAATTGTTTGCCAGAAAGAAATTAATAAAAAGTTTAATTTCAAAAATGATCTTAAATTAAAAGGGAAGGTTCAACAGTTTATTTAAAGAAAAATTAACTGAATTTCAAAAGGAAAAAGAAACAAACTTGGATAAGTATAAAATTTACTAAAAGAAAAATGCAAAAGTTTTAAAATATTTTCTTTCTTATTTAATTTTGGCTCATCAGCTGAACTAGGTAAGTGTTTGGGTTTCGGGTGTTGCTGTTTTAGCTATGGGGTGGATCGACCACCCTCTTTAGAAATTGGGGGTCTAAAGTTGGGTTTAAAGGGTTCTGTGTCTATGTTTAAAAATTGCTTTTTTTAAAAAAATAATTTCCAAAATTAAAAAAGGGCACATTTGCCATTGTACCCTAGCATCAGAAAAACCCTTTTTTTCTTTAAGTTTAAAAAAAACCCCAAATAAATTACGGGTAAAAACATTAGGGGAACGAAAAATTTTCAGAAGCTTAGGCGATGGTGGGGATTACAGGGAAAAGAAAATTGAACCCCAAAAGGAGTGGAGAAAGACTTTTACTTCACGACAGGAAAACCCAATTTGTCCCCAATTTAAAAAGAAAAATTTGAAAACAAACACATAAATGGGGAAAAACCCAAAAATTTAGGGGCAAAAAAAAAATTTAACAAAAAAAGTTTACCCAAAAATAAACACTATTTTTTTTTGTTAGCCTACGGTGTTTGGTGGGGACAACTTGCACCCTTTCGCGAAAAAAAGGGGATCTTTTAGGGGCCAGGCTTTTTAGACGAGAGATTTCCCCTCTTAAAAAATTACAGGGGGGGTTTTTTTTTCCATAATTCGCTCAATTTGCTTTTAAAATCAAACTCCATAAAAAACTGTAGTTTCTAATTCTAACATCCCCTTTCCGCCTCTCCAGGAGCATAAAAGTATTTTACTTTTAGACCAAACGGCAAGAGTTTTTAAATTACCTTTTGGGCCAACCCTTCAAATCCCTTATTTTTTTTTTAAATTATGATTGGGG
This sequence comes from Conus ventricosus, assembly GCA_018398815.1. NCBI lineage: Eukaryota > Metazoa > Mollusca > Gastropoda > Neogastropoda > Conidae > Conus > Conus ventricosus. Next base: position 48,357 of record JAFLJL010007437.1, on the reverse strand, counting down.
TTCACGGCTTCAACCCTTTGTTTTTAAATTCTTCGTTGTTTCATGGCGTTTTTAAACTGAGGGCAATCTCCTAACCCATTCTGTGTTCCCGTTCTCGCCCCCAAAAATTTCTCTGTGATATTGAAAAGGAAAACACGAAAAAAGCTAGTTTTCTTATTAAATTTTTCCCTTCCCAAAAGGGCCCTTGTGTCGGGGTTTTGCCTGGGATCCCTCTTTTTTTAACTGAAAACCATGCCGTTTTTAAAAAACACCCTGGTTTACGGGACCCTTTAAACTTTTTTCCATCATCAACTTAAACCCATCCTAGGATATTTTTAAGGGGCCCTTTCCCCATTTTAAAATTTGTTGTAAAGCCACCGCCAAAACCATTGGGAAACTTTTATCCTTTTAAAGGTTAAAGGCGTTTTTGGTATTTTTAAAACCCAAATTTCAACAACTGTTAGGTATTTAAAAAACTTTTTTTTTCCCTTAAATTTTGGTCATGGGGAAAGATACAGCAAGTCCTTTCGGGTGGGGTCTTTAGGAACGAGTTAACAAATCTAGGCCTTAAAAATTCTTTTTGGGGGGGGCGGGGGGAAATTATTCCCCAAATTGCCATTTTTTGAAACCCCCCAGTTTTTCGCATCTGATTCAGCCCAGTCTGCAGTTTTTACCCGTTTTTAATAGAGTTTTTCCTTTTCCCAAAATAACCTTTGGGTTAATATTTTTTTAAACCTCGTATTGCCCATAAGAAAAAAATGTTTTTTTAAATTGTTTTTTTAGATTGTTTTGTGCAAGAATTAGATTGCCCCAAAAGCCCCCCACAAAAAACAATTTTGCTTTTTTTCCTGTTCCTCAATGGTTCATAAAAGCCGCCCAAGTTCGGGGCGGTGGCGATGTTAGAAACTTTTTTTCCTGTCCTAAGTAATACTCATTCAGGGGCCCTCATCAACGCCCTGTAAAGGGTTGGTCCCTCTGCATGCCCCCGTTCTTTAACTTTTTATAAAAGCCCTAAGTGAGAAAACCCCTCCTTTTCTCGAAAGCATCTTTTGGGCCTTGGGCCCAAATTTTCCCCTTGCCTTTTTATGGCGTTATCTCTTTTCCCATGGGGCCCGGGAAATTTTACTCCCCCATATTTCCCTTCCAGAGAAGGCCGGGCATTAACAAAAGCTCCCCCCACCATATAACTACTCCCCCATTCTTTTTTTTTTAAAATAAATATTTTTTTATGAATTTAAATCTTTCTATAATAATTTTTTTCGGGGAAAAAACCCCCCTGTGTAACAAGAAAAGTCTTTTGACGCAATCCCTGCCGTGATTCCCAACAAAAAACCCTTAAACCCAACGTCCTCCAATGCCCTAACCTTCCCTGGTCACGGGCTTCTTTTTAAAAACTTTTTTTTGCCACACCTTTCCCTATACAAAAACCACCAATCAAAACAGTGGTAACTTATTGAAAAACCCTTTTTTTCCCCACTTTTCTTTTTTAAAAACCAAAAAAAAATAATTAAAAAATCATAAATACAAAGGGCCTGTCTATGTGTTTTTTAAATAAAATTAATCTTTTGTTAAAAAAGGGCCAAAAAAAAAGGGTTGCAACCTATTTTTTGGCGAATTTTCTATTTTTCCCATTTTGGGCGGTTTTATTCCTAACAAACATTTTGAAAGGGGTTTTGAATAACTAAAAACACCAACGATGGGCACTGCAAATTAACCAGGGGTTAAGCCAGGGTTTTTAAAAAGTATTATTTTTATTTTTTTTATTGCTTTTTAAAATGGATTGGGGACGAACTTTTAAAGTGGGGAGGACAAGCAGCCCTATTTCCGTAGACAACGTCATAAAGAAAAGATTTTACCTCTGGGGCCCGGGCTGGGGAAAAAAACTAAAAAAGAAATTTAGGGGTTAAAATAAGTTTTTTGAACAAATTCCAACAGTCTACTTCAGACATTGGAATTTACTACGCTGGGTTTTACGAAGCCCCAGTTGGGGTAAAAAAAGGTTAGAATCAGTGGGACAGCCCAAATGAAAAAGTTTATTTTTGCAAAGGGTTAGAAAGAAAGTGGGCCCCCTTGTTCAGAAGAAGTTTTTAAAATTTAGACTTTAAACAAAAATCCTTTTTTTAAAAAAAGTCACTAGAAAACTCTTCATGTGCCATGTATTAAAAAGGAGGGGACTATGCTATGTCCATTTCTCAGGGGTTAATTTATTTTTTAATCATATTAAATTTTTTGGAATAAAATTAAAATTTAATCGCAAAAAAAAAAATGACCCGATCAGGAAAAAAGGGACGCCCCCGGAAAAATTTCCCAGGACCTCCGCAGGAGCAAAAATGTACCAACAATTTAAATTTTCCCAAAAAGTGAGTAAGGGTTTACTAAATTTTAAAAAAATCCGGGACGTATTGGCGGGGCGAAAAACAGTTTAAAAAGGGAAACAACTCCCAAAAAGAAAAACCAAATCGTAAAACAAAAAATTTTTTAATAGTAATAAAAAATGGGCCCCCACAAAAAACCAACCCAATTAAAAACCCAACAACACAATCACAAAACAACAAATAAAAAGTATTCCATGTATTGGCTGCGGGTTGTTTTTGGGGTTGGGGGAGTTTTAGCTTTAAAAAATTCTAACGCCATATTTTAGCAGCAAAGTTACAAACCCCCACAACCCCACCCAAAGAAAGAAAAAACCCTTTCTGCAAAAAAAAGCCCCAAACCCCCGGGCAAAAACCCATTTTCTATGGAAAAGTTTTTTAAAAACCTAGAAAACCCGTAAAAGTTAAAAAAACAAAATTAAGTAAAAAGTTAAGTTATTTAAATGGGAAAAGTATTTTTTAAATTTAAAAGTGCAAGTAAAATTAAAAGAAAGTTCAAGTAAATTATAAGTTTTTTTTTTTAAGTACAGTTAAGTTTTAAAAAAGGGTACTATTTTAGGTTTTTAAAAAAGTACAAATTTAGGTTCTTAAATAAGAACTGTTAGGTTTTTTTAAGTAAGAAAACCTTGCCAGGTTTTTAAAAATTTAAAAGTCCCGCCAATTTATTCAATTTAATTTTTAAAATTTCCCAAATTTCCCCAAGCATAGGAAAACTCAGGAATAAATTTATTTACCCCTGTTATTGTAGGACTAGCGATTTTTTAAATTAACGCAGTTGTTTTTTACTTGATGAAAGTAAGCGCAGTTTAAACCCTTTGTGTGATAAACATTTTGTTTTTCAAAGAGAGTTTGGCTTTGTTATCGTGGGTTTATTTTTTTTTTGGCCCACTTTTTTTCTTATACCCTAACCCTTTTTCCCATTACAAAGTTTTTTGGCCCTTACCCAACGCTATACTTCTTGACCGAAAACCCCAACATTTCTTTGTTAACGCCCCAAATTAAGTTCACCTTTCATCTTTCCAATCCACTTTTTTGTTCCCCTTTTTGGAATGTAAAGGACTGTTTTATATTGGGCATTGTGTCTTACCACCCCCCACAACCCCTTTTTAAGATCCTTCTGTTTCAAAGTTTTGTAAAAGTTTTCTGGGGGAACGTCTAGAAAAAAAAGATCTTGCGGGGTTTTTTTAAAAGGGACCCTTGCTTCGGTACGGGGGGGGTTTAAAAAGTAGTGTAAAAAAAATTTCCCTGGCATTAAAAATTTAGACAACCCCCAAATTTACAGAAAAGCCAATAAACCCCGGGCTTGCCCAAACTTAACCCCCCTTTTTTCTTCATCATAATGCCCCCCCAGGCCGTCGTTAAATCTTCTAAAGTCTTGATATTTGGGTTTAGGGGAAAAACAAAAATTTTTGGGTTTTTTTTTGTAACAAAAATTTCCCACCCTTTTACTTTTGGGGGAAATTTTCCCCATAGTTTTACCAAAAACTGTTGTTAAACATTTAAAGAATTTTTTTTCTGAACGCCCAGGGGTTTGGATTTTTAAGATCAGTTTTCCCTTTTTAAATTGTACGGCCTCAAAAAAGGGCTCTTGTCCCCAGATAATTTTCTGGGGGAAAAAACAGTCATTTAAAAGCCCCGTGCCCTTAGGAAAAAACTGAAACAGTCTTTTAAGGGGACAGACATATTTATTTTTTGGGGCCCAAAATTTGGGTACCAAAGTTTAGGAGGTTCGAAAAGGGTATTTTAAGTTTTCCCTGCGGCCGAGGATAACCCGTGTGGAAAATCTTTGAAATTTTTTAGTTATTCTAGTCTATTCAAAAAATTAGCCCTGGGGTTTATCAGGCTTTAAGCTGTGAAAAACAGGAAAAACCACATTTTGCCCTCTTTGAGGTCCTTGTACCATCTTAAATTTTTCTCAGCAGAAGCGGTTGACTCATAGCCCTTTCCATAAAAAATTTGTTAGCGCCCTTAGTAAAATTAAATATTTGGGATGGGTTTATTGGGTCATTAATCGTCTAAAAAATTTTGTTGTTAGCTTTCCCGTAAGGATGTGAGGCCATGCAAATTTACCCCCCAGACCATCTTCAATCATCTGGAGTGTGGGCAGATCGGGAAAAAGTCAATTTTGATGTTTTAGATTTTTAAAAATGCATCCCAAGAAAGCCCTGGCAGGGGTTGAAAGTGATGACAAAGCTGTAATGTTTTCATGATTTTGGTTCGTAATTCGGGAAAGACGTCTGCCAATAAACACACTCACCAAAAAATTTTTATCGTGATATTTCGCCCATTTTTTCACAGTGAAAATTCCCCCCGGGTTTTCCCTGAGGGGTTTCATAATTAAAGCATCAGTTTTTGGCTTTCCCTCAAAGGGACTAGAAAAGAAAGGGGCCTTTCGGTGGAAGTGGGGGCCCCTTAAAAAAACCCCTTCCCCAGGGTTTTTCCCAATGTATTCATGGGCATAAATCCTTTACGCACCAAAGATGGAAAAAAATTTAATTTTTTTTAGGGTTTGGGAAAAAGTTTTTGTAGCGACCCGTTTTAAATTATCTAAACTCCCCTTTCCAGATTTTGGGGCCCCAAGGTAAAAAAGGGATAAAGAGTCAAGAGTAAAAGTCTTGTATTTTTTCTGAAGACTGTGCAATGAAAAGGTAACCCCTTAATACAGAAGTCACTTTTTTGAAGATCAAATGGAATTTCTAGCCTCTTAATTAAAAAGAAAATAGGCGGGTTCCCCTGTCTTGGGGTAAACCCCTAAGTTAAAAGATTCCAATTGCTGTGTCCCGGCTCCTCTGAACTTTCCAGTAATGTGACCCGTCGGTCTTTTAATTTGCTTTCCCCCCTAAAAATTCTCTGTTACAAAACCAACAGGTGTAATGATTTCAAAACCTTTTCCTTGGTCTTCAGGAGTCCAAAAAATGTCGGGAAAAAATTTTGGTTTGGGGATAACTGATTGCGAAGTTGTTTATCTGCTCCTAAAAATCTTTCTAGGGACATTAGTATCTCTGATAAATTTCTGCGTGTGTGCGCCCCCCTCTGACCTAACAACAATAAACGCATTGAACAATTGATGGTGGGGTTAAAAAAGGTTTTTTTTTTTTTTGCTGTTGCGGCCGTTGTACTGTGGTTTAAAAGCGATTTTAAAGTCAGCATAAACCCCCGGAAAGGATCCCCGCATTTTGTTTTACATTCCCTTTAAAAATAACTTTAGAAACCTGGTTTTTGGGGAGGATTTTTGTTTTCCCCAGTCAAAAAAATTTTTCAAAAGGTTCTATACGGGGAGCTGCTTCTATAGTGGGGGGTTTAACTAAACACCCTTTAAAAAAAGCTCGTTTAGATTTATCCTTTGAAGTAAAGCCCCTAAAATCTGCTAAATTTTTTGATTACTACATAAAGACCCCTTTTTTTTTACTATCTGCAAACAGTAATTTAAGTTAAAATGTTTGTTAAGCGGTTTTGCCCTAAAATTAGGGGCTTGGGGGAAAAACCTTTATAGGCACTAGATTTTTTTTTCAGACAAGGTAAGCGTTTACAGGATTGGGTTTTTTTTGGGGCCCCTTCAAACTGGAAAATACTGTTTTTACTTTGGAAAGCTTATGTTTCCCCAAAATTCAGCTTTGTTTGTATGCTTCATAATTGGAAACCCCTGTTTTCAAAGATTTTTTAAAAGGGTGTAAATCGTAAAACGCACCACATAAAAAACTTTATGTCAGAATTTTTGGGATGTTTAAGACTGGCCCCTTTTAACTCTAACTCTTTTGGGAGAGAAATTTTTAATTGCCAATATGGAAAAGAAAATTTTTTTTTGTCTCAATCTGATTTCAAGGACTGTCCCTTTAGACCAGCCAGAACCCCTTAACTTTGCCTCCCAATTTCAAAGGTTAAATGTGTAAGATGTAGTCAGCCCATCAGAGTTTAAAATGTGATACCTAAAAACTTTTTTCTGCCTTGTTTGAAAACCCCCGACTTTACAAATTTTGTATTTATCGGCGTTATATTTAAACAAACAGAACGGCCAGCACCTTTTTTGGCGGGCCCATTTTGAAGAGACTCTGGGAAATTTTTGAGATAGGCATGTGCCCAAAAGCTTTCATGAACGTTTGTAAAGGGTTTTAAAGAAGCCAGTCCCACTTACTAAACAAAATTTCTTTAATTTTTTTTTTTAAAAATCAAAATATTTCTTTCCCTTTGTAAATTGTTTTTTTCCCTCCTAATTTTCTTTTGGTCGTCCCCTTTTTTTTAAAACCCCCAAAAAATTTAAAGTAAAAAAAAAAAAAAAAATGTAAAAAAGTAAAGGAAAAAGGGGTTTTTTTCTTCACCCAAGCCTCGCCAAAACTTCAAAACACGGGTTAAAACCCTTTCAAAACACCCCCAAAAATTTTAGCTTTTTTTGAATCCCCACCGTCAATGTTTTTTCACTTTGAATTTCTTCGTTAAACAGTTTTAAAATATGATCTTTTATTAATATTGTTATATCAATTTTCAAACCCCCAAAATTTACTAAAAACAAAGTTTAAACAATTTTATTGTTTTGTCAAAAAGTTCATTACAATTTTGTTAAATCAGTTCACTGAGTTCGACCCCATTTTTTTAAACTAAAAAAAATTAAAAAAAAAAAATTGTAAATTCAGCTGGGGGTTTTAAAAAAACTTTTCTAATCGTTAAAAACCCCATCTTGATTAAAAAGAATAGCAAATCCTTTGGGGGGTGGTTGAAAAAACCAGATCAAAAATCTTCATGAGCTAAAATTATCAAATTAAAAAGGGAAAAAACCTTTATTAGTGGTTGGGGGCCCAAAAATTTTTGGGATTTTACTGAGATCTGCGTCCCTTTCTCGGGATATTTAAACATCAAAAAAAGTCTAATTAAAACTTTTAACCCCGCTCCCTTTAAATCTTCTCTTCGCCTCCCTTCCCAAACCAACTTTTCAAAAATATAATAAACTCGCCTAACTACTTTTGACCTTTATTTTTAAACACAAATAAAATAAAAATTAAAAAAAAATTAAATTAATCGTTTCTCTTGTAAATTTAAATGTTTTTCATAGTCCCTTTTTTTAATCGTTTAAAAAAGAAACTTCCCTTTAAACGAAAAGCTACTCCTTCAGGGTTTTAGAAAACCGTTAGATTAACTCTTCCGGAGCTATTTGTCAACTAATATGGCAAAAAAACTTTTCAAAACCGGGGAGGCCCCAAAAATCTGGTATTTTGCTGATGGCCTGTTTCCCGCTTTCTCGCATGTCTAAATTTGATTAAAAAAATCAGTAATTAATTCTTAAAAACCCGCTCCCCCAAAAATCTTCTATATTGCCCTCCCTCTCCCAAACCAAATCGTAAAGTATTTAATGCTCTGTAGCTACTTCGGCCTTCATTTTTTTTAAACAAATATAAACCCACAAAATTTAAAAAAATTAAATTTAATTTTTGTAAACCCTTTAAATTTTTTTTTCCTGGGGAGGGGAAAGTAAATATTTTGTTTTAAAGATCACCCTATCTTATCTAGCACGCAAGCCCCCGTTTTTTAAAAATTAAAAGATTTTCGTTTGATTTTTATAGGTTTTTTTTGGGGTTAATTTAATTGTGAAACAGGTGTTAATTTTGGGCCCAAAAATGACATGAAATGTACTTTTACTTGGTTTTGAAAAAGGGGGGTTTACCCTGCAAAAAAGAAGGGGGGTCTTGAACCCCTATATTTTCATTCTCTAAGGGGGGGGGGGGGGGGGGGGGGGTGTTTTCTTTTTCTTTTTTCTTATCCCCGAAGCAATTTCCCTGATAGCGGAAAAAAAATTTTTTGTGGGGAAAAAGAAAGTGTGTTTTGTGTTGTGTGTTGTGTGTGGTGTGTGTGTGTGGTGTGTGTGTGTGTGTGTGGGGTGTGTGTTTTGAGCGCATGTGGGGCACCCGCCGCATGTGCGCGCCGCGCATGTGGGGTGTGTGTTGGTGGTGTGGGGTGTGTGTGTGCGGCGTGCGGCGTGCGTGCGTGCCCTGCGGCCCGGGGTGCGTGCGTGGTGCGTTCGTGCGTGTGTGTGTGTGTGTGTTGGGTTGTGTGCCCTGCCGGGCCCCGTATTGACCTTTGAAAAATCGCCCCAAAATTTTAAATGACCCCAACCCCCCGTTTAATAAAGGGAACATCCCCCGAAAAACAACAAAATAACTAAAAAGGTAAGTTTTTAAAAAAAAACAACAGAAAAACCTTGGGGAAAACCCTTAAGCATATCCCCGTTTGAAGGTTCCCCAACTCAAAACCCAAAGGAAAACACACCCCTCAAATAAAGATCGACTTCTTTGGGGCCTTCCCCCCAAAAAAAATCATGCATGTGTTCACACAAAATTGGGAAGCCAAAAAGACCTGTGTGTGTGTGTGTGGATGCAAGTGTGCCCCAAAAGCGTTGTGCGAGAGTGGGATAAAAGGGGACAGAAAGAGAGACAGTGAGCGAGGGAAAAAAAAAGAGACAAAAGAGAGAGGGAACAGACACACCCACACACACACACACACACACACAAAACCCACACCCCACGCACCCCACCACACACACCACACACACACACACACACACCACACCAAAAAAGAGAGAGGGGAGAGAAAAGAGAGAGGAGAGAGAAAAGGGAGAGAGAGAAGAGAAGGGGAGGAGAGACGAGAGAAGGAGAAGAGCAAACAGAAAAAAAAGAGTTTTGTGTAGTGCATGTGCATTTTTTTTCGTTTTGGGGAAATGCGAAATAAATAAAGCCCATCTAGTCAATTTTTCTCTCATCCCAGCATTCTCAGCCAAAATTTCTATCAACTTCAAAAAACAAGCTGTGATTACCCAAAAACAACAAGTTTAAAAATTGTAAAGCAAAAAATAAAACCCCTGATAAAGACGAAGATCCCCCAGAAAAAAACCTTTCAGGGAAACAAAAAATAACACGGGACTCGAAACCAGAGAGACACTCAGTTGGTGCACTCTCAGCCTTAAATAGCCCTAAAACCCCTCAACCCCAACCACAACCAAAAAACAACAAAAAGCGGGGAAAGGGGTGTTTTCTTGTTCTTGCATTATAACTGAAGCTTCTGTGCGGGGTTTCGTCAAACATTTTTGTGAGATAATGTGTTTGGGGAGTTTTGTGTGTGTGTGTTGGGGGTGTGTGTGGTTGTGTGTGTGTGCGTGCGTGCGTGCGTGCGTGTGTGGGGTGGGGGTGTGTTGGGGGTTTTGTGGTGTGTGTGTGGTGTGTGTGTGTGTGTGTTGTGGGTGCTCGCGCGCGTGCATGTGGTTGTGTGTGTGTGGTGTGTGCTAGGGGCCGCGCGCGCCCCCTGTGTGTGGTGGTGTGTGTGTGGTGCGCCCGGCCGCCGGCCGGTGTGTGTGTGTGTGTGTGGTGTGTGTGTGTTTTGTGTGTTTTGGTGTGTGGGGTGGTGGTGAATTTTGAAACGGCGTGCGCCCCGCGTGCGTATGTGAAAACCTTGGGAAAAACCCCCGCTCAATTTTAAAGAAAAACACACCGTGGAAAAAGGGACAAAACCCCTTTTTTAAAACACCAACAACCTAAAACCCGTCAGGTAAGGTTTAAGAAAAAAAACAACAGAAAAACCCTTTAGAAAAAGTTTGGGGTATCCCTCGTTTGAAAGGTCACACCCCTCAACCCAAAGAATTCACACCCTCAAATTTAAAAATCGACAAACTTTGTTGCCATTTGGTCTCCCCCAACAAAATGCATGTGTTCACACAAAAAATTTGTAAACAAAAACCATGTGGGGTGTGTGTGTATGTGAAGTGTGCGCGAGCCCCTGTGCAGAGGGGAGAAAAGTGTGATAAGGGACAACAGGAAAAAAGAGACAAAGAGAAAGAAGAAAGGAGAAGAGAGAGAGAGAGAGGAAAGAGAGAGAGAGGGAGAGAGAGAAGAGATGCACAGAGAGACAGAGATAGAGACACAGAGAGACCCGGACAAGAGACAACCAGCTGTCATTACAAAATCAACCCAAATAAATAAAAAACGTAAACAAAAAAAAAAACCACTGATAAGACCCCAGATCCCCAAAAAAAAAAGACAATTTGGTAAAATGAAAAACCCCACCCAAAACTCGAAACAGAGAGACACTCATTTGGGGCTCCCCTTAGGGTTGAAAAAAAGCGTAAAAACACAACCCAAAGAGGGAAAAGAGAGAGAGAAAAAGCGGGGGGGAAATAGAGAGAAAGGGGGGGGGGGGCTGTTTTCTTGTTCTTTTCTTATCCGTGTGAGTGTGTGTGTGTGTGTGTGTGTGTGTGTGTGTGTGTGTGTGTGTGTGTGTGTGTGTGTGTGTGTGTGTGTGTGTGTGTGCGTGCGTGCGCGTGCGTGCGTGTGTACTTGTGTGCGTATGTGAACCTTTGAAACACTCGCTCAATTTGAAATGACAACACACCAACCAGTGTAATTCGCACTTTGGATACACAAAAATCTTTGGATACACAAAAATCAGTTATTTTCATTATCATTCCTATTTCTGAAGTAGTTTGGGCATGTATACACAAATCATTTGTATGCAAAGAGTGTGTGTGTGTGTGCGTGCGTGCGTGCGTGCGTGCGTGCGTGCGTGCGTGCGTGCGTGCGTGCGTGCGTGCGTGCGTGCATGCGTGCGTGTGTGTGTGTGTGTGTGTGTGTGTGTGTGTGTGTGTGTGTGTGTGTGTGTGTGTGCGCGCGCGCGCGTGTGTGTGTGCGTGTGCGTGTGCGCGCACGCGTGTGTATCTGTATGCTTATGTGCACATTTAAAACAGAGACTGGAATTAGGGAAAGGGAAAGATGTGGGCGGAGAGGGGAGATGGGGTGGGGGCCAGGGGCGGGGAGAGGGGGGCGGGGGAGGAGGGGGCGGGGGGAACGGGGTGGGGGAGGAGAAGGGCGGGGGTGGGTGGGAGGGGAGGGAGTGAGGTTATACAACAACACCAGCAAGATGACTGAAAAGGGAATGGAAAAGAAGTAGCAATAGTGGGAGGAGAACATGACAAATATAGTGAATGGGAAAATAACAACTCCAATATTAATAATAATAGTAATTACATTTACAGACGTACTGATGTTTGGTGGTCAGACGATGTTTCTTGATTGTCCTGGGGTGCCATGAAGACATCCTTGCTGCCGGAGTCACAGCGTGAAGGCTGGGGGATGTTGACTCCTGGGTCCTCACTGCTGAACCTACCGCTCTGTCGGCTGCTCCAGCTAACTCGGACACGAGGGCGTTCTCTGCTGGTCGGCTGTCTTGAGAGAGGCTGGCTGGAGGGAAGGAATCTGGAGGGAGGCTGTCTGGAAGGAGGCTGGCTGGAGGGAGGCTGATTGGAGGGACGCTGCACACCCCTTGGTGTGTGGCTGCGGGGGTTGGCTGGCTGGAGTGGACAGTCCCAAGACCTGCGAACCTCTCTCGCTGGGGTCGGCTGTCTGGGGAGTGCGGTACGGCTGACATGTCTGCGATGTCTGGAGGGAGGCTGGCGGGAGGGAGGCTGATTGGAGGGACGCTGCACACCCCTTGGTGTGTGGCTGCGGGGGTTTGCTGGCTGAAGTGGACAGTCCCAAGACCTGAGAACCTCTCTCGCTGGGGTCGGCTGTCTGGGAGTGCGGTACGGCTGACATGTCGGCGTTGTTCAACACACTCATGTCACCGTTTTGAACATTGACTTTCTTGTCGTTCTTCAGAATAGCAAAAATCTTGACTTCCTTGGTCCAGCAGCTTTTAACGTTGCAGTGATTCTTCACGAGGTTGAGGCGAGTCATGTTTAAGGGGGTAAGGTCTTCCACTATTCCCATGCCTGTTCCTTTGAGAAATCTCCGTTTGCTGAGAACTTCACTATTGTGTTTACGGGTGACGAATTTGATAATGATGGGTCTCGGTCGGTCACCTCTTATCCCAACACGATGGGCGACACTGATGTCCGAAGCGCCAATATGATTTAAAGATAATTTTCTGTGGATGATAGACAACAGTTTTGTCTCAATCTCTGCCCCTGATTCGTGTCCGTTGTCTGGCCCCACTCACAAGAATCGAACGGAGACTCTCCTTTGATACTGCTCTATTTCGTTTCTTGCTTCTCTCTCGGCTGTAAGAGTTTTTTTTGATACTGACTACTTCGTCTTGTAAGTCTTCTATTTGGTCTTCCGTTTCCGTTAGCTTTTCTTTCAGGCATCATTTTCCTTCTGTAGATCAAAGATATCCGACCGTAATTGTTCTGAAATTTGCCTTGACAGATTTGATTCACTACTTATCTTATTTTGTAAGGTGTCAACTGTCACAGATATATATTTTCAATGGTTTTAAGTTGCTCAGAGACTGTATCGAATCCCGTCCCTGTCGTAAAATTCACATTAGTTCTGTTGTCTGTGGCCATTGTCTCACTTCTTTCCACTACTTCTAATAATGTTCGTTGTTTGGAATTAACCGAACAGGACCTGTGTCTCTTGTTACTTGTTACACATTTTGTTGATGTTTCAGAAAAAGTGTTCTCACTACCCGATAAACTATTCGTCGGATTGACCATGGAGTTTTCGTTTACCTTTTTTTCTTTGGCGCCATTTCTGTCTCGAAAGCCACTCTCCATTATTTTCTTGAGAGATCCGACACTAAGAAAACCATGCTGACCAAAGCCAAACAACTTACTTCAAACTATTTTCTCCCAAAAGGATAAACGCTAACAGTCTCATGTCACTGCACGCACTCCACACGGGCGCGTTCATACATGCTGACCGAGCGACAGCAGAACACGTCCGTCTCCTTTGAGCGCCACTCAGTGAATTCACTTTTCAACATGTTTACCCGTAACTGAAGCGAAGTAGCAGATCGATTTAGACTATTTAATTGCGTTTGAAGGCCGATGACTGTTTTAGGGATCAGAACAACATCATCTGCAAAAAGAAGGATAAACAACTGGAGATTTTCTATAGTAAACTGTGCACCATGCCTCCCATTATTAACACTTCAGAAGTTAATTCATCGATAAACAGAGAAAATAGTATTGGGCTGCACACATCTCCTTTTTTTCTACTCCACTAGTACATTAGATATAATCTGTTCATTTCCTCGACATCTGACTTTGGCATTCACACTGTTATACATGCTCATTATGCATCGAAACAATTTCCCTCGGACCCCGTTTTCTGAATAGGCCATAAAATACTTATGTTTATAGAATCAAAGGCTTTCTCAAAATCAATGAAAGCAACATATAATCTACGATCTAAAGAGAACTGTTTTTGAACAAAGGCCATTAAAGTAAACATGTGTTTAACTGTGGAATCCTTACGTTTAAAACAGCCTGACATTGATTCACCTGTAAGATCGCTTTCTTCCACCCATTCCTGCAGTCGACGGTTTATAATGGTACTGTATATCCTACTAGTTAAATCACAAAAAGAAAATATCTCGATAGTTATCAGAATTGTTTACGTTACCCTTTTTATAGATGGGAAGAACAATTGATTCAGTCCACTGCTTAGGGTAAGTGCCACTGTCAAAAAGCAAATTCATAAATCTAACAAGAAAATCCAAAACGATTTCCGATTTATAAACTAACTTCTAAAAACTCACCAATAATGCCGTCCGGTCTAGCAGCCGTACGATCTTTAATATTCTTAATGGCAAACATTACTACGTCTATGGAGATTGGATGGTTTGAATTACTCACTTCGTCTATGGAGATTGGACGGTTTGAATTACTTGCTTCCTCTACATCCTCTTCGCATAGAGGTGCATCGTCGGTATTAACATCTCTTGTTACGAGTGCTTTGAAGTGGTCGTACCAACTATCAATACTAATGGTATTTAGAGGTTGTTTTCTTTTTACGTATATTTTACGCACGGTATCCCAGAACTGTTTTTGACTTTTCATAGATGCTAGTAGTTCATTAACAAGGCACCGTTAAATTCCCTTTCCTTCTTCTTTAGTAGATGCTTGTATTCACGCCTTCCACAGCGATAACAGCTACGATCATCATCCTTTTCTTTTTATGACCTTTGCATTCCATATCGAACCAGTCTTTATCTTTATATTGTTTCTCACTGTGTATACGTAGCTTCCTTAATACATCCATTAAAAATCTCTAAAGCAGCATTGATGTCAGTTTCAATTGGCCTAAATGCGTAATCCATTTTCCTCTCAAATTCTGATTCAGATATATTGTTAAAATAAACATTAGCAACATCTTTTTTCCCACACATACTTCTCTACAGCTTGAACCAAGACTTCACCCAGGCATCACTATTTATCATACAGTAATGAGGGGGGGGGGGGGGTTTAACCTTTTGAGTGCTTTATCGGTCAGCTGATGCGGTAATAAAAGTGCTTTTCCAGGGACGCCCTGACGTCAGCTTTTTTCTTGTATTTTCATTCGTTACTATTTCTATCAACAGACCAAATAGAGTTTGCGTAGAAAGCCTTATATGTCTGTAGTCTTAAAATAATATGTAAATGACCACACGTGAGGGGAAAGCCCATTTATTCTCATCACTGACTGGATGACCACCAGCACTTCGTGTCTCGCTTGCAAAGTTGGCAGCGCAACCCTTCGACAAGCCCAGCGACCAAATCAACGTATTTACACAGCTGAGCAGGCTCTGCTGATGATTTTTGACAAACACAATAATCTTTTATTCAACGACTAACTCGAGCATGAAGGTGAGATTGATGATAGTGGTGGAATTGCCGACCATATTCGTCATTATTGAGTAGGGCTCTGTGACCTCAGTGTGTGTTCAGTGACTTGTGTCGAACGAGCCAGCCTAAATGTGTACTCTGCACTGCGTGCCAGTGGCCAGTGATGTGATAGTCAGCGCGAGAGGGAGCGCGGCTTGCTTGCGGCGTGACACGGGGCAGAGTGAAAGGTAGGGGAAGATGAGGGGTGAAAGAGAGGGTTGAAGTCCAGCAAGGGGGCGTGGTGGGGAGAGGGGGGGGCGTGGTCGAGAACTGGTCAGTCTGCATCGATGTGAGCGTCTTGATAGACTTCCAACTGTTTTACCCTTTCAATTACAGGTGTAGTGTGACAATACAAACTTTATTTTTCAACTTTTTGCTGTGTGTTCTTGTTTGGATGTGGTAATACATATGTTTTTGATCGTGCAAAAAAATCTATCCAAATCTAAAAGCCTAAATACTTTTTTATTATCAAAATTAAAACAAAAAAAAGCCCAATTCAAATCTTCATTCAATTTCCTTCAAAAATGATATAGATTTCATTTTTTTATCTTTTGTAGTTTCTGAGCAAAAATTTTTTGTTAATTATCATGAGATTTCCCAGGCACCTAGGAACACCTTTTTTGTACTTTTTGAGGCACTGACGTAAAAAACCCCACATTACGTCAACTAGTTTTGACGCCGACTTCCATGGTTAGCTGAGGAAGGTTTTACCAAAAAACCCAAAGCGCTTCTTTAAAATGCTTTGGGTGTTTGTTTGTTTTTTTTAAAAATTTTAATTAAAGCTTCTCTACAGCCATGTCATTAACGTTTCTCACATTGTCTTCCACGTCATTCGAACAGTTTATATGAAACGACACGGGCATGGATCAGATTCGATTCGCTCGCACACGTTTAACTCACAGCAATCACATAATAAAGAAAACAGATTAAAAAGACATCATAAAGTAGTCAACCACACTACACCCGCTGTCTGACACGAACGTTAGTGACCTTTGGGGTCACCCTGACCCAATACCATTTGGTCACCACATACAAATAATTTTCACAGTTAAAATGCGCATAACATGGAGAACCCTCAGGATGAACTAACAACATACAAACAGTACTCCTTGTCAGTGTTGAGTGATGCTTTGTTTATAACAATCGTGCACCACAATTGTGAGGCTTAATGTCTACTTGTTTAACGTCAGGTACCAATTCATTTTTAATCAAACATATTAAAAACCCCCTGAGTGCCTCCTTGTTTAGTAAATTTTACTGCTGGAAAACAGAGATTTGTATATTCAGAAAAAAAGAAGAAATAAATTCAACAAAAGTTTTTAACAAAGCAAATAAAATTTCAAACGATTTGACAAACAAACAACAAAAACATTGTCTGTTAAATTAGAAAATCAATCCATTTAATATCCAATGTAAAAAAAAAAAGAAAAATGCTTTGGTCTTTTATTAAAGATATTATTTACATCATCATCATCCTTATTACAAAACATCAGGTGCCTGTCACACATTACATCTTCCGACACACCCATGTCACGTTCTAGTAATTTACCCTGTGCGTTTACAACATGAAGCACATCACAACACAAACTGTTCTGTACGATAACTTTGGGACTCACGTCTTCAAATTCACGTGCAGTGTTCACAGGAGTTTCACTGGACAGCCCAAAACCGGTGCTTCCGTTAAAATGTGCACCCTCGTGAAAATAACGTCATAGTAAGGATTGTAATGGGCTGGCCGCTTCCCTTTTTTAAGTCTATGAGACTGTCATCTCTATCGATGGAATATTGTTTCCATGTATCAACAAATAGTAAAACACCAGGGAAGCTCTCTTGCCAAGGAGGTCAAGGTCGTTCGCCGCTGAGGTTGTTGGAGTGACTGTCGCCTCTGTTCTTTTCTTCGTTTAAGAGGAAAGGGAAGCGTACTTGCTTTGAAAGTTTGTGAAAATGTTTGTGATGTTGGTGCTTTTGTGTTGTGGGCAATTTATGCCGAACTTTACCTGCGTTGGTTCGTGCTGTGCACGACCATTTCAACACGGTTGACTGCTTTGAACTCGGTGCGTCCGCCATCGTACTCACCTGTGCATCGAGCTAGCCAACACTGCTGATCTTTCGTCCAGTTCTGTTGAGTGTTCTGTCCCTGTGCATCGAGCTAGCCAACTGCCTGATCTTTCGTCCAGTTCTGTTGAGTTGTTCTGTCCCTGTGCGCCAAAGTGATAAATTCCTGCATTACAGACGTGATCAACTTCTTCATGTAAGTCCATCTCGTTTGACCTGTGAATTAACATCTCAGCTTCGTACTTTTGGCCATAGGTGTCAATCTTCCAAGAAAACGGTACAAGAGAAAGAAGGCAGACAACAAACGGACATTAAAGGTGCTGCTTTTCAACTGCCGATCTTGTCGCAAAAAAGCAGCTGAAATCCATGAAATGGTGACTGATTTAAAGGCCGATATTTTCGTCTTGACTGAAACATGGTTGTACGATCGTGGTGACGAGTCCTACATCGCTGCTATGACCCCCTGTGATTTATGATTTCCACTCGTTTCCTCGTGTTGGATCACGAGGTGGTGGATTAGCCTTCATGATTCGAAAAACACTCTCATGCTGTGTTTCTTTCACTCCTGTGAAATTTGTTCGTTTGAGTGTGTTGAAATGAAACTACGAGGCACTGCTGCTACTGTTTCTTTGGGTTTGTGTTTACAGACCTCCGCCAAGTAAGTCCAACATGCTGTCTAACTCTGCCTCCTACAGGAGTTTCCAGATCTGTTATCCTCTTATTCAGCTACACGAGAGAATGTAAATATCTTCGTTCACGACCACCCATGTTATTCTGCCCGAAAACCCCCTTTTTTACATATAAATCACGTCCTTCTCATGTCAGTTTTGGCCAAATTTAACACCTGTTTTTAAACCAAAATTAACACCCCAAAACAGCAAATATTGACGTAATCAGTACTTTAAAACGGGAGTTTCCGTGCAGAATAACATGGGTGATCGTGAACGAAGATATTTACATTCTCCCCAAACACATAAAAATTAACCTCCACGGGACTGAGCCCTCCCTACTTTCTAATACGCTCTTCTACTTCCAGCTCTATCAATAAATCTGAACAAACAACTTGTTTTCCATCTTGGTTAGTTATTTTTACATCCAATGAATTTATATCTTCGCTAATTAATTCTTTAAATTGGTTGTCTCCGTCAAACGTATATAATTGATAATCGCAAAACCCTGCCCTAGTTGGTAGCAAAACCTTTAAACTGTAGATGGATAGCCGGCAAACAAATTAGCACATGTTTTAACTGTTGTAAATTGACATACAAAATTGGGTTTACGAGAAAATCGGATGTCTATTACCTAAATACTCATAAATGCCCCATTCTACAAGGCCGTGTGTGCGGAAGCTATATGTTTCACCGCTATTATAAAAGCCCAAAATTCGAGCAAGGCTTCTAGGAAAAAACATACTCCCTTTTTTCTTCAAGTTCTGGGAAATTTATAGTAATTATCGCCAATCCGCTAAATACTTCTCTTAAAGAACAAAAGTTGTAGTAACCATCAGGTATTTTTAAATGTTTTAATAGATTGCCTTGTTCATCATTAACATTAACCCAGTTATTTGAGCCTTTTCAGATATGTTAGCCCACATAACTTTAAAACCCAATTTCTCTAAGGCAACCCTATAATTACCGCGCCTATTGTCAATTGGGGTACGTTAAGAACACACGTTTGTTTTGTGGTTTATATAGATGCGCATCTTTTTTATAACTATTTTAAAAACTATTTAAAAAAACTAATTTAAAAAATGGTAGCTATTTAAATATAACGAAAGTGCCACTTACGATGTAGGAGCGTTTTATAACCCCAAATCTTTAGACTTCAGCAATTTAACCATTGCAGTAGACGAATCATATAGTTTTCAAGTCAGACTTGTAAACCCGCTAACTAGATATTTAAATTCGCCATAAATAATGACAGAGTGCCATCAGCATGGTCATCCCACCCTATGGCTTTTTTCAGAATCAGTTAAATTTTGCCATTTACTGCGCAACTACTGGCTGTGGTGTTTCATATGCAAACCATTTAAACCATCCTAATCTTTTAGAAAGGGAGTATATAACTTTCATGTTTATTACCAGTACAGAAGAATACTAACTGAACTACAAGTGCCTCTCCCTAACGACAACGGTTTAATCCATTTAAAACCCAATGGACAATAATGCATATGAAAGAATCTGCAACGAATTTAACATTGATCCTTCAACTGACTTAGACAAAGGTTAGACCGTAATCATGGGATGGGCACATTGTATTTGTGGGGTGGCAAAAAGAGAATATAATTAGACTACTGGCCTGGCCACACCTCTTTCCAACCAAACGCACAAGTTCGATTGATGTCAATAGAACAAAAACGCCCTAATGCTTGGACAACATTTATCTTAGATGAAAGTGAAGGCCTAACAATGCCAGAGTGCAAAGGCTTAATGACTCCATAAGGACATACGTTGGTGTCTATTAGGAGCACAAGCACAGACCAAGTCTAGCATACTAGATCAGCTACAGGGTTTGATGCCAGAAAACAATTTTTAGCTAATTTAGAAGATGCTATTAACTCTGCTGTTGATTTGCCTGCCAGCATACAAAGGTATCAAGACGTTCTTACACATGCTAGGTCAAAGGTTGACTTTGTTGTGGGCTACGGATTATACATGCTGCCTCTGACCTTAGACTTACAGATTGGCATGATACAGAATTATAACAATGAAATCCTCATAGCTGGAGACGCCCACAACTTAGGACACAATCAAGGTTTAAACACAAGGCCTGCTCCATCCATTTTAAAAAAAAGTACCTAGCCCTGAAGAAGGCGACCCAGTTATAAACACCCCAGAAAGCAGCCACACCAGCAGAAAGTAGTCCAGAAAGCACGCCACCTGTTAATGTTCCTCACACTGACAGTCATACTAGCGAAAAGACAGCCCTCGTTGTATTTGTAACTTTTACTGGATTAGCCATACTTTATTTCACTAAAAATAAATCCAGCAGCTAAGCACTCCTAACGTCCACAGATGGTCAGCCATATATCCAGCAACTTTGCCTATAGTAGACAAAACCCAACTAACAACACTACCTATTATGCAGCAGAGCATCAAGCGCTTTAGCAGCTAACTTCTTTAATAAGTTTGCTAGATGATGCAATTGTTTTCTAATCCAACTTTTACCAGGCTGAGGTGTCGGAGGCGCTACTGGCCCTGTTGGTGCACCCCCTGTTAAAGCATAAAATGAGTGTAGAGATAGCAACCCAACAGCCGTTAATATACTAACTATTGTAATCCCCTGTTCCTAAACAGAGTCCTTATTCTTTCAGCTAGCGTAGTGTTTTCATAAGTATTCTGTTTATAGTTTCTCTTATTCTGCTTGTTTGTGATGCTAGTTGCGCTTTGTTGTAGACAGCGTTTCTAACCTAGCCGCCCTTTGTAACATTAAATCTTGTATTTTCTGCTGTATATAGCCTTTCTTCTCGCCCTAAATTGTTATCATCTGCATCAGCCAGTTTATTTTTTTCTTCTTCTATCTCTCTATCTAGCTCACCAAGTTTTGCTAAATTGTTTGTTAGTTCACCCCTTATTGTCCGCAGAGCAGCATTAACCCCAGGATTTCACGCATAGGCAATGGTGAATCGTCAATTGTTTTTAATTGTGTCTCCTCATTAAAACTCGTTTCAATTTCTGCTATTGCTTCATCTGTTCTTGGACCTAACTCTCGAAAAGAGGTCATTTCTATTTCAGATCGTGTTGGCAAACTCCGCCCCAAGTTCTGTAAAAGACTAACAGCCTCAGGCCTTAAATTTAAAATGTTTAATCGCCTTTGTCGGCAACAGGAATCCTCTGTCTAATTGTGTTTAGTTTTTAAAAACTTAGTTGGTCTGGCTTTGTAGTAACTCTTACAAAATTTCCTCTGCTAGTTCTTATATACAGAGGTTGCTTTTATCTATCCTAAAATCAAAAGGGCTATGGCCTTTGGCAGCTCTAGTCCTAAGCTTATATAGAATGATTAATTCTATTTGTTAATATTTTGCACGAGATGCGCTAATGAAGGGGTTTTTCTACTTTTTTATAAAGGGGATTGAAGAACCTTCTGGCTTTTTTAAAGTTTTTTCGCGCAATAAAGGACAAAATCTGTTTCATTTCTTCAATTGAAGGGCCTGGCGATTTTTCTTTTCTTAACGGATCAATCGCGTCAAAATCTTCATCATATTTTTTTATTTAAAATTTTTTTTTTTTAAAAAAATGCCTCATAGGTTGCGACCTCAAATCCATACAAAAAGAGAAGGAACCCCATGGCGTAAAAGGCATAGGCGACTGTAATTAGTGTAAATCCCTCAACATTGAGCCGGGAAAAGTTTTAACAGTCAAGCCCCTATCTTGGCGCTGACGTGTTATAATGCCAGGCACTCCAACTATCATTAAAAATAGATTTTAAATCGGCGTCCAAAGCTAGTTGTTGCTAATTTGGGCGGGGGCCATGTTAAACATAGGGGCAATTAAACTGGAGGGGGGAAAAGTTTTGACTAAGCGAGGCAGACACCCAAGCCTTCAAGTTTTTAACTTAAGTTACCCCAATTTTACTTTTAAGTTTTTACTAAAGGTTGTCTTTAAGTCATCCTAAAGTTATCCAAAGTTCTTATTAAGTTACTTTCAAGTTTTTAATTAATCCCCCCAATTTCTTAATAAGTTCTTGATAAAGTTCTTTTTAAAGTTCTTAAAGTTTTTCAAGTTTTGATAAGTTCTTGATTAAGTATCCTCTAATAAAACAAGTTTTTTCAAGTTATCTTAAAATTTACCCAAAAAATAACGCTATGTTTTTATTTAAATAGTAGATGTCTAATTAGTACAAAACGCCCCAAAAAACGGTCCGTTGAGGATGTCTTTCTCAGCTTTCCCCGCATAGATCTTAAAGAAGTTTTTCTCCGAAGCAACCGCATGATTTTCTTCGGGGCTATGGAAAAGTCTTTTATAGACTCCATGTCTTTATTTTGACTTTATCATTTTTTAATCCATGATTATTTTTTAAAAAAAAATTTTAAAAATTTAAATTCTTTAAAAAATTATTCCATCTGAAATGGTCAAAAAGATCTTTTTTTTTGCGGTGTGGCGTGCTGTTGTTTTTTTTTTGTTTTAGCGGTTCAGATTTTTTTGGTTTGCTTTTGTTTCTGCGCCCTTGTGTTTTAAATTTTTTAACCGTAATAACTGCCCCCCACAGCAGAGGGCGCCAAAAAAAGGCAAATTTTAAATTTTAATATACCCGAAGCTTTGGCGCTGTAGGCCTTGGAATCTTTGGAGTTTTTTTAAGCTGGATTGAAATCAACTTGTTTTGGGTTTTGGGGGTGTTATGTTTTCTTTGAGTTTTATTTTGTAACATTTAATTTTTTTTGTCGTTCCCCCGTAATTTTTTCCGCTTTTAAACCCCCAGGATGAGGATCTTTTCAATGGTTCCCCCTGTTCATGTTTTTTTGCTGATTTTCTGGTTGGTTACTTTCTCCCCCTGATTCAGTTTTTCTGATTCTGGGGATTTTTGGTCGGTATTTTTGAAGGGAAATAAAATCTTTGATTAAAAGTTATTAATCCCCAAATTTAAAGGCGATCATGTTTTCCAAAAATTTTGTATAAATCACACCGAGACTCTAAGTTTGTTAAAAATGGATCTTGCGTTAAAACATACTAAGATCTTTTTCGAATAAGGGAGCAAATTTCTGACTAGTTTTGTGTACAACTAAACCTTTTGCCCCCCACTTTTCCCATTTAGACCCCACGCGCTTCATAGTTTTGATACTTCAAAAAGTCTTGCGGCGGCTTTTGAATTGTTCAAAGCTGAATTTAGTTCCCAGGAACTGTTTGTTTTTTTCCCCGCCCCCAAAGAATACAACCTCTCCTTTTGGGGCATAACAGCTTGGCCATCAACTTGGTCATTCATAAGTTCAGGAAGGTTTAGGCTGCCTTGTAGCTGTAGTAGATCATCACTGTTCATGTTTTTTATTAATTTAATTATTTTATTTTAAAAAAATGAGCACTGAAAAAACTGTTGCTAACCTTGTATACCATTCTGCTGTTATTGGAGGTCTAAGTGTAGGATACTCAATGCTTGGTAAAAGCTTGTTAAGAATTAAACCAGCAGATCTTGGCAAACTAGACTTTGAGGATTCAGCAAAGCTGATTGCTATTATTGCAGCTTCGTTTGCCACGAAAGATTTTCTAGTCAAGCAAGGAATAATTCCAGACAGTATAAATATGTAAATAAAAAATACATTTATAAAAAATGGCTTCACTCGTAATGATGATAGGCGGCACTGTGGTTAATGCGCTCGCTTTTAGTGGAAGTAATTACGCCTTTAGTAAACTACGGGATGAAGGTGAGAGAAAAAGACATAACAAAGCTGTGGAGCAACTAGCTGCTGCACAAGATCGCTATGAAAGCAGAGATTGAGCAGTTAGATTTATTAATAACAACACTGAAAAAACAGGGCCATGCAGCTTACACATTTAAAGATGTTGATCAAGCAATAAAACAATATTATCTAGTAACAGGCAAACCAATCGAGACATTGCCCCACCAAAATTTAGCGACTTTTATCATCCATCAGAAAAAACAAAAGATGCAAGAAATCGGGTTTATTGTCTTTGGTATGACCGTTGTGTATTTTGTTGCACATAATATTGGCTGAATAAAAAATGAACAAAATCTATTATTCGCCAAAAGGATATTGGAAGGAATAACAGCAATTAAAAAGCTAAGCCAAGCAGCTGGAGTCAGTGAACAAACAGCAAAAGAATGGTTATCTAAACAAGCGATTTGGCAAATTTATTTACCTGCGCCTAGGCAAATACAGAGGCCACACTTTGTGAACACAATACCGAACGACACCCATCAAATGGATCTTCTATATTTACCCTCTGATACGATTAGACGAAAAAGATTTAAGTACGCACTCACAGTCATTGACATAGCTTCAAGATACAAAGATGCGGAACCATTAACACAAAAGAGTGCTTCTGCTGTTGCTGTTGCCATACAACTAATATACCAACGAGGCCCGCTAACTTATCCTCGCATGATTCAAGTCGATGATGGAAAAGAATTAAAGGGCAAGTGAATCAATTATTGTTAAAACATAGAGTTACCTTAAAAGAGGCATTCCCGGAGTTCACAGATCACAGGCTTTAGTTGAAAACTTTAACAAACAGTTAGCCGAAAGACTTTTCTCCTACCAGTATCACAGAGAGCTGATTGATAATTCTCGCAACACAGAATGGGTTAGAAGACTGCCCTCAGTTTTTGCGCGCAATGAATAATGAAGAATTTAAAGGGTTAAAACCAGTACAAGCAATCAAAAGAAAAACAATAAATGTTGCTGAAGAGCCTTCATCCAGCAAACTATTACCGTTGGTTTGAAAGTAAGGTACCTTTATTTACCGGGGAAGCAGAAGGGGACACTCGCATCAGGGCAACCGATCCAGTTTGGAGTGTTGATCCATATGAAATAAAAGAATTGTAAAAATGAATCCGCCCGTGTATTATTTACGAGAAACTGACACAACAAAACAACCAGCTCCTCAAAGATCTTTTGCGAAGGAAGAACTGCAGATAATCCCCCAGACACTGTTCCGCTTTAATTAATTTACGTAAATATATTTGAGTTTAAATGGAAGCTCAGAAGGAGTGCAGAACGAAACAAGAATGGTAAAGGAAGAGACCTTGAAAATGATACGGGAATCATTTCATGCGTGTAATGCTATTAAGGAAACATTTCGGGGATTAATCAATGCATGCTAAATCATCCAGATCACTTACAACTCAAACCCCCAAATTGGGAAAAAGAATATCTTGAAATAATAAAAAAATTCGAACGCATCAAGCAAACATGAGAAAAGATTTAAATGAATTGGATGAAGCTATGATTGATCTTATAACAAAAGTTGATGAAAAATATAAACCCCTTGTTTATGCGGTTCCCAGTGCCCGATTGCATATGAAAACTCTGGATTAACAAATACTCGTTTTGTGTTTGTTCTATCTAACGACTTCTTTGTTACAACTGTTGTGTTGATCTCATGTAGATTAGATCGCAGTTTTACGTTGTCATGATGAAAAGTCTTATTGCTAAACAATGCTTCTTTGTAGTTGTCATGTGATATGTTTGACTGCACAACGCTGCGAGATATTCCCTTTGCTTTCTTAATGATTTTCTCCTGGCTCGAAATACTGTACATTTTGACCTTAACCCCACATACTCCTTGATCACCTTTCCAGATAATTCATCCTTCATCTTTCCTAAAACCTCTTGTTAGTAATTGAATGTAAAGGCGAATCTTTAGGATAATCGGACGTGCATACCATCCACTCGCTCCTTTAGCTACTTCTAATTCCATGTCTTTATAAATATCTTCAGTAGGAATATCTATAACAAAACTATCTGTATCTGTGTAAAGTACTCTGGACTCAGGATACGAGGGCTTAAAGTAGTCATAAAGAAATTCTAACATCAAAAGCTTTGATAATTCTAAAACAGTAAACCCAATAAAAACGGGCTTGTCCAATTTGACTTTCTTTTTTTCATCATTATGCCAAAAAGCTGATCATGAAATTTTTGAAGTCCTGATAATTAGGTTTTGAAGTCAGCTTAATTGCTTCGTTCTCTCTGGTGACTAATCTGCATCTTTACGCTTGTGCGGATTCTCCATAGTCTTTCCGAAACAACTGTTGTTCATCAGCTTGAAAAAGTCTTTTTCTGAAGCATCTGCAGATTTAGTTCTGAGATCAGTGTTCTTCATGATGATGTTTCATGAACTGTTCTTGATCAAAAGCAATTATGCGATGAACTGCTGTTAACTTCAAACCATGTCTTAAATAAAATTGTAGAAGTCTGTAATGACAGACATAATTTTTTTTGCCGCGAAGATTAGGCACAAGTTTAGGTGGTTCTCTTGGATCCATCTTTAGACTTTCTGCTGCTAATGGATAGTCATTATGCAGGTCATGGAGTTCTGAGGATATTCTAAGTCAACTTCTAGAATGAAACCACGCTGCTGATCAGGCGTTAACTGCCCAACACTTTAATGCCTTTTGAATATTATTCGGATCGCCGCCTGTGTACATTTTAAAGTTACGTAATGGAAGTGATTGCGCCATTGCCCAACCATACAGATTGTTTGCATCTAAATACATAAGATAGTTAGACTTTTTGCTTGGATCATAGTCGTCCAAGTATTTGTTGTTTGCTTTACAGTAATGGTGCGACGCCATACTAATTCCTCCACGCAATCCGTTTTCAATCATCTGAATCACTGGTAGGTCAGACAATAAATCAATCTGTACTCCAGTAAACTTAAGAAAGCATCCCAGCTCATCCCGGGCGCAGAAATGTAATGCGCAGGATCCAAACTGTAATGTTTCATGCAGGTCTTTCTGTAATTTTCAAAGACGTCGCCAACAAACATACATCTGCCATCAAGTAGGAGTCATGATAGTCTCCCATCGTTTTACAATCTAACTTCTGCCACGCATCTCGAGCATGCTGGTAATCAGAATCACTGATGTCCTTTCCTAAGACTAGAAAAACGCGCCTTTAGGCGGAAGTGTGTCTTCATCAAACCTTTCCCAACTGTTCATGTACTCATAAGGAATAAACGCCCTTTCTAACGAGAGTTGGGTCAAAATATTCTTCTGTTATTGGGCAGGACTTTAAGGACATAGCCAGTGACTCTAATGAACCCATCATGTGTTGCATAGAGTCATAAAAAGACATGTTATTTAGATTAAAGCACATGTACTTTTCTGATGACTGTGCAATGCATGGACACCTGAAGGCATCGTCCACTGCTTTCATTATAAGATGAGAGTCGTAACCTCGCAAGTTGTGAAGAAGATGGGCAGCTTCCATGTCTTAGGATCAAACTTTAGTTGAAGATTGCATTTACTGTGCGCTGCTCCTCTGAACTTTCCGCTAATGTGATCATGGTCTCTTACTGTTGGATTCTCTGCGTCTGATGAGAGACCTAAACCACAAATCCAACAGTGAGTGGCTGCGTCATACTGTTCTTGGTCTTCAGGCGTCATCATGATTTCAGATAAATTCAGATTATTAGAACAGTCATTACGCACTTGCTGCATGCGTTTTAAGAAGTATTCTGCAGCATTAGGCCCTCTATATAATACTGGCTTTGAATGAACGCCATCCGACCTGACAATAATGAAAGCAAATGAACAAATCTGAATGATTACTCATTAAGACTGTTTTCGAAGTTTTTGTGGCGCTGGCCCTTCATAAGGAACAATGAGTGATTCAAAGTCTGCGTAAACAACATATGGTGAATTTTGCATCCGTTTCCAGTTCTTAAAACTAACTTTAGATCCGGTGGAGGTGTAATTAGTTCCGTATTACAGCTACAGAACTTTTACAATGTTTCTTATGTTCGCTCGCAGCTTGAACAGATGGCATTCTTGTTAAACATTTTCTACAGAATTCTTGTTTGTGCCATCTTTTGAAGTATTGCTGCATTAGTTTACTCATTGTTCGTATTAATGTGTTAATGCGTAGCCCGCTGGTGAAAACATCAGTAGTAAGTCAACTGATTTTTGTCTGGTTCGCCAATTGTTGGGCTGTTCTTAGACACTTTAATCGGCAGTAGATTTGTTTCCTCATCCCATGTGTATACATTAACAGTTATTGGTTTGTTTTGTTCTTCAAACCGATCAATTTGGTTACACAAAGGGAAAGGACCCCACTAAAGTAAATCTTTGATGAAAGGACGTAGTTAGACACTCTCTCTGCTTTTTTTTGGGTAAAATCACCCTTTGCGAAACACCCCACTGAAACATTTGTTGCTGTTTCTTTTTTTTTAAAACTGCTCTTTCGTACCAACTCTCGGGGATGGAATGTAACCCTTGCCACAATCGGCGCATACTTACCCTGTTTTAATCTGATTCAAAGACTTCGCCCTCTACTAACCAGAGCCTCTCTTTGGCTTTTTCAGCCGCAGCGCCCCAAATGTGCAAGCGTTCCTGCCCAACGGGTGTTAAGTCATATGAGAAAAAATATCTGTTTTTTGTCGAGACCCAGACTTCTGATTTTTTTTATTTATGTTTATGCATTAAAACACTAACATTATTTTAACTGGGGGTCTATTGTTAGTTTATTTGGGGACTTGAGAAATAGCTGTACAACCTTGCCTGTACGTTTTTGGGATCAATGACTTCTAGATCAATATTTTCATGCTTTGATAAACGCTCTTCTCAACTTTCCTTAAAAAAATTTCGTCTTCCCCTTCTATATTTAGCCATGTTGAGTTTCTTTTCTAACTCAAAATATTTTTTTAAATTAAAAAAAAAAATTTAATCAGAATCATTATAAAAAGGGTTTTTTTGTTGGCCCAAAACAAAAGTATAAACCCCCTTTGGGCGTTGTTACTGTAGGTTTAGAACAGGTTTAATTCTCGTTTACTTTTTTTAACATTCCTTTTTTATCGTCGGGTTTGGGTGTTGAAAAAATTTGTCTGCCTTTTTTTAAAAGATCAAATTTTTGTTTTTGTTATAAAAATCGGCCTTAAAGAAAAATTCTTCATCCGTGATGTTTGGTCAACAGCGCTTTTTTTATTGTCAGTTTAAACGAACTAATTTTAGCCGTTTATTAGTTGAACCATGCGTGGGGGGGTTTTTGGGAGTTTATTTTTTAATTTTTTGCCACCCCGCATTCAGCTAATGAACACAGACCGAGAGTAAGAAAAAACCTCAGGGGAAAAGCCGGGGTGCCCCTATCCCTTGCTAAGAGCCCAACACTCTTTTGCTATAGAGCGTTATAGTTATGTTCCGTTTTAACATATGTAACGCTTAAGGCGCAAAATCCCTTCTTTTGGGTTTTGCTGTATTTGAAGGTCTGCTCTAGTTTTTTTTGCTTTGTGTAATGTTGGTTAATCAAAGGGTTTTTTTTGGGGCTTTCTCTATTTTCTTTTGGGGGGCGCTGTGGGCCTTTTGGAAAACTTGAACAGACATGCTTTTTATAAAAAAAAATAATTTAGTATTGTATATCTTTTAATTGTTATTTTAATATTAGACTGCGATCTATATTAAAAAAAAATGTACATTTAAACGGTTTACGGCTTCTTTTCTTATCAAATTTTAATGTTTTTTTACGCTCTCAAGTTTTCCCGTTCCCTGCAAATTTATTTCCCTTTGACCTTAGGTCAAACCATAAACCGTATTTTGTTGTTAAATAATCTCAAGCTAACATTGTGAAGATGTAAATCTTTTGCACAAAGGGTTTCTGTTAACTTTACCCCTCCCCCCCCCCAAACAATTTTTTTATTTCGTCAAAAGAATTAAAATCTAAGCCCGCTAGCGTAAATTTGGTTAGGATACCCTCAATTGACATTGCACTTTGCTTTTTTAGGGTTAAAAAACTTTTTTACTTTCTTTTTGAAGGGCTTATCTTTCCCCCGCAATAAAATACCTTTTTAAGGTTGCTCGACACTAAAACTAAATTCCATTTGTGTTGCCCGCTTCTGGGATAGTTTTATGATGAATCCCTCTTTCGTAATATATTGCTAAATTTTTACTGATATTGTTTCTAATCAGCCTTGCTAAATTGGGTTGCTAACAACGTCAAACCTTTAACGAGATTCAGAAATGCTGTACTTTGCTTCGGGGCTGTGATTTTTATAACGCGTTTGTTTCTTAAAAGTTTGTTCATATGACAATCTGTCTTTTTAAGCTCCTTTTAAATACGGTGCATGCGCTTTTTAACAACTAAAATTAAAGGGGGGGGAAAACGATTTTTCCTTCCAAAATTTTCAGGCTACTTTTTTTCCGTCTTTTAAAATCCCGCGGCGCCTTTCTATGTTTTGTGCTTCTTATTTTGATTCCCTTTAAACCCAAAATCAGCCCTTTCTTCCCCCTTAGCCATAGATCGAATGGTTAAAAAAATGTCTGCTTGTGAAAAAAAAATTTTGCCCCCAATTTTATAGAAATTTTCTTAAACGATTTCCCCTCCCAGATTTGGACAACTGTCCTGTTTGTGTCTGTGTTGAAAGCGAGTTCTATTTTGAAAAGTAAGACGTGCAGGCCCGGGGACAACATTCATCCGCTCCTAGGTCGGAAATTTAACAGTAAAAATTTTATCCGCATCAATAGTGGGATTTTGGAAAATTCCGCTTATTTCCCTTTACGCCAAAGGGGTCTTTCAGTTTCTTGCGGGTCAAGAAACGACCATATGCTTGTAATTTTTTTTTTTAAAAAAAAATAAAAAGTTAAATTTTTAAAAAACATGGAGGGATTTAAGTGAAGTTTTGTGATTTTTTCCTGGAGCGAATGAGTGAAATGTCCCTTTAATAAGCACCCCGGCGCCCTCATTGCGGCGTGAATTAACAAAAATAAGGTCAGATCATTATACTTAAGTTTAGGGCCAAAAAAACCTCCCCAAAATTTTTAGACCCTAAAGATTTTGAATAAAAGATGACCCCTTTGTTTTTGAGGAGCGACCAAGGACCAAATTGTTAGTTTCATCAAAACCCGACTCATCAAAAATTTTTTTAAAAAAAGTACAATTTGACAAAGGCTCAGTTGTGACGATCAAAATCGCCTTGCATTACAAACCAAAATTAGTAGGGGTGCAGTTGCTAAACTTTAAAACACACTGCAGGAACTCCCCAAAAGCTAACCAAAAACAAAACATGGAACTTAAAGAATTAAATCAAACGGCAGATGAATAATAAATGCAATAGAAGCAGAAACCAGTTTTTCAGAAGAAACAGCATTAAAGACTATACACGACATCACCGCTACCCATGCGAGAAATAACGGCCCTTGATCATGCTTTAAGAACCATCAAAGGCGAATTAACAAACAATTTAGCAAAAACTAGGTGAACTAGATGAGCATATAAAAAGAGAAAAAGAAAAACTCGCTGAGACTGACGACCGCATCGTAGGGCATGAGATTAAAGAAAGAATAGCCCAAAGACTAAAAAATCTTGAGCAAAAAAGATCAGCAAGACTAGAAGCGCTAACTACTAACCGGGACCAATTACGAACTCAAGTGAATAGAATAAGAGAAACTATCGAAAAATTTATATGAAGACACGACACTAGCAGAACGAATACGAACACTGTTTAGAGAGCAAGGAGTCACATTAGCAAGCGTTATAACTGCCTTAGGATTTGCAATAAGTACATGGTGTTGGCTATTACAGGCGGCGGTGGCCAAAGTTCAGTACCTCCACCGCCATCGCCTCCACCTGATAAATCATGGGTAAAAAAACAGCTTGATCATCTTGCGAATTTATTAAAAAAATTAGCGTAAAGCTATAGCTCTTACCAGGAATATTGGGGAGTATTGTCAGCTGGCTTTTGTCTACTGCAAGCAAAGTAGTTGGCTTTATGGCCGTAGCACTTATGGGCATTAGTTCTTGTAATAGTTGGGTTACTATTTAGTAAGATAAAGACCAGTAATCCTATGCCAGTTAATCCAAGAACAAGCGCTGTCTTTTCATATTCATGGTCATCGCGAACAGAGTCCGCGAGCTTTGCTGAGTCTTCAATGACTTTGGGGTTTGGGCCACGGGGATTGGATGACTTATTCTTGGGGGGTCATCTTGTTTTTTTACTGCTTGCAATATTACTGGCTCAGAATTTATGTCGTTTTGTCCAACCTTCTGTTCATTCCTGCAACGAGAATTTCATTGTTGTAGTTTATTATTGTTCCTACCTGGAGTCTGAGGTCAGAAGGTAGCATGTATAAACCAGTGCCAACAGCAAAGTCTACTTTTGATCTTGCGTATTGTAAAAAAATCTTGGTACCTTTTTATACTTGAAGGTAAATCAACTGTAGAATTAATGGCATCCTCTAAATTTGCTAAGTATTGTTTTTGTGCATCAAAGCCATAGAAGGATCAGTTATGCTCGATCTTGCCTGTGCTTGTGAACCTAGCAAACACCAACGTAAGTACGAATAGAGTCATTTATTCGTTCTATTCCTGCTTTAGTTAGCCCTTAGAAGTGTCTAAGATAAATGTTGTCCATGCTGTTTTATGCTCTTGCTCTATGGACACGAGGTGAACAGCTGTGCCTGAAGAGAAAGATGTGTAAGGAGGATTCCAGTCATAGTTATATTTTCTGTGCACACCCCAATAATAAGGGGTGCCTAAGCCATGATTGCATCCAACTTTTGTCTAAAGTCTGTCTTGATGTTAATATTGAATTCGTTACAGATTCTTTCAAAAGCCTTCATGTCTATTCTGTTGCTAAATGGATTAAACGTTTGTCATTTGGTAATGGCGCTTGCAGTTCAGTCAAAATACGTCTGAAGGTGTAATAGAAATGAAATCTATACACTGACCTAACCAAAGGATTAGGATGATTTTAAATGATCAGCATACGACACTCCACACCCAGTTGATGCACAAAACACAGCAAAGTTTAACTGGTTCTGATAAAACTGCATCGGATGACTGAACCACACTTTTGGATGTAGTCTTTTTTAACAGGGGGGTTAAGATATCTGCTTAATGGAGTACTTACCTTTTTATGAAAGGTGTCAGTCTGGGTCACAGAAATGTCGAGGGTGTCAGTTGTTATATTTTTAAGATTGTAGTGCGGCCCAACAGAATATTTTGCATCATATATTTGAATGCACTCATTTTAATTTGTTTTAAAAAATGTTTGTAACAATAACAACTCAAGACCGCCCTTCGTTTTTAGAACATGCTATTAATAACGAATGCGGAACCAGAACGGTCGCGCTCCATGAAATATTCTACAAAGTCGTATGGTTTAATATAAGCAAAGCCAAGGAGAATAATAAGGTTCTAAAAGTTGACAAACAGGGCCAAAGTTAGCCAGTTAACAATACCTGATGGTTATTACGGGTTTTGCTCACTAAAAGAAGCAATGAGTAACTTCGACATTACTCTCAAACTTAACAATGCAATCTAAAACAATGTTAACATTCAAGCCTGAAGAAGAAGGGGGTACTATTTGATAAAGAGCTAGCTAAAATGTAGGCTTTGCAGCTAACAATTATAGTTTTAGAGTTACACCAAACAAAACTACTTATGAGGGAGAAAATCCGCTCGATCTTGCATTACATTCATTACTCTATGTTCATTTGATGAGCTAAGCACTGATGAAAACTTATATGATGGAAGGCCCTCAACTGTTTTAAGAGCTCTTCCGTCAGGGAAGCTGCATATTGCGATTATGAAATTATACAATTCCCTAATTTACAGTTTAAAAGATAGTTTGTGGGAGGGTCGGATCATTTAATATAAAAAATCAAAGACAAAGCGGGGAAAGTTGTGAAATGTGATAACCTGCACATTGTTTTGGAAATAAAATAATACGTTACTAAAAAAATAATGTCGCGTGGGCCAGAAGAATCAGGAGTTACATTAGCGCCTGTAAGGTGTATAACCTTAGAATTAAAAGACCTTGCAGATGTTGCGGACTTTGAACAAACTGGTGAGATAGGCGCTTTGTATGGTTTTGAGTACACTAAAGATGGTGATTATAAACGCAAAGAGGTTGGCGACAGCAAAAAGTTTCCTAAACTAGAACAACGCGCAATCTAGAGGCAAATAATGTTGGCCAGTATGAATATAAAATAGTTCGAAAACCTGACCTCAAATGGCACTTAAAAACCATATTTAGAAGGGGAAAATAAAATTTAAATTTCATAACCCCATTTAATTTTTTACCCGTAAAAAAAGTTTCGAAAAGCATTAAACTCGGCCCTTTTAATGAAGTTTACCCGGCACAATAGTGGGAAAAGAAATTGAAAAACCCGTAGGGGAAAAAAAACGCATCCCCCAAGAAAAAAACATTTAAAAAAAAGTTCTAAAAAATTTACAGTTCTTTCCAAGCAGAAAATTAGGAGACCGTTCACAATGATTTTTGAATTTCTGTTTTTAAAGGTGGAGAGGGATGGGGTTTGGGCGTTATGCGTCCTTAAAAAGGGAATTAATATTACGGCAAACTTAGACTTTAAACGCCTTAACGTTACCACGGTTCTTCAAAATGGTGGGGTTTAAGATCATAACAACAAGCAAAAAAAATCAATGTTGATTTAAAAATGAAACAATCTTAAAACTAAATTTGGTTTAAATCTTACACTTTAGGCCTCGTGGGGTTTTATTATCTGAAAAAATTTTTACGGAGAGTATGAAAAAAATAATAACTGGATTAGATTAAATTCTGTTTAAAACTATGGCATTTAAAAACTTTTGAAAAAAACCCCCTCATTGTTAAATATTTGGGGCAGAGGGTTGGGGAAAAAAACAATATTTCCCCTAGACTTTTTAAAAAAGTTTATCGCTAAAATTTTGTCTTTGTGATTTTTGCCCAAACACTTAAAAGGAACAAAGCATTCATGATAAGGTTTATATGGACGACAATGACGTATATTTATTTAACCCTTGCACTAAATGGTGAGTGTTTAGAATGCTTTTATAAAGTGTTTAAAGGGAACGCAGCCCCTTTTATTATAGAGACTTTTCGGCAAAAAAAGAATAGTTAAAAAGAGAAACACTTGTAAAAGTGGTTTTCCCGGAAACCGAGGGGAAAAGTTGTGGATTTTATCCCCAAAAATAAAACTCGGTTTTAAAAGACTTTAAGAACGTTAAAGACGTATGTTTTTTCACATGAAAAACAAGATATTTGAAGAATGTTTCCCGGAAAATGTGTTTATTGAAACATCAAGAAAAAATAGGAAAAAACAAAAACTAAAATTGAAAAGTTTTGAAAATTAGTTTTAAAAAAGGATAACCCTACACAGTATGTCTGTTTGTGAAAATCGTTTTTTTTTGGGTTTTTGAAGTTTATTGTCAGAGAACGGGAAAAAAGGCGGCTTTTAGGCCCTTTCCCCCAAAACTTGGTGGGGGAGCAAGTGAGTTAGAATTGGAAAAGGGTTTTTCCAGATTCATAATAACTAAATATGGGCGGGGTGATTTTTAGACTACATTTGACAACTTGTTTGGAAGGGGAAAAAGGGGTGGGCGGTGGTAAAAAATAAAACCGAAAGAGAGGAAACCCCCAAAAAAAAATGCTTTTTTTTATGGTTTGTGATTCTCAGTTAAACTTTAAAAGAAAACAGGCTAAAAGCGTGGCTTTTTAAAAATCCCGAAGAAAAACCCATTAAAAACGAGGGATAGTTTGAAGTTTCTCCCAAAAAGATCCGCACTTTTTCTCTTATCTCGGATTACGGGTGGGGAAAAAACTGTCTTCGTATTTGATTTTTTACAAACAATATACGGGTTTTCTTACGAGCACATTGTTTTTCTGCAAAACCCTTTAAAGCCAACAAGACCTACAAAAAAAGGGAAAGTTTTTTTGGACGACGGATTATTTCTATTTGACCCTAGCGATAATGAGCGACTGTTTAGAACATTACTATAGATTTTGAGGGAACTGAAACACGTTTTTTATTGATGACTGTTCATGACGGACATTTTTTAAAAAAAAAAAGCTTGTAAAAGCTCCCTTTTTGTGGCCCCCACGCCTTTTTTGTGTGGCTCAAACTAAAAAAAAATGCTGTCAAAAAAATTTTCGATCGCTTTTAAAATCGGTTGTATATTTTACAGTAAGGACAAAGTTTTTTAAAGAATGTTAAGTGAAATTATATAATAAGGGAAAAAGATGAGTTAAAAAAATAAAAGAGCTTAAAAACATCAAAGCACGCTAACTTGCTTCGACCCCCCCCAGTTCAATACGTTTGTTTTTTGTAGATTGTTTATTTTGATTGCTTTTAAACAATTTGTTTATTTAAAAAAGAATGTCCGAGGGCCAAACAAAGCCAACTCCCCAAATGCATGCAGTAAGCTAAAAGACCTAGCAGACACAACCGAGTTTGATCTAATAGGGTCCCGGAATGTTTAGGGATTTGAATCACAGTACGGGGTTAAAAACGAACAAAAATTAAAAGACAAAAAACGGCAGCAGCATCCTGCCCAAAAAGAGATAAAAAATTTTTAAGAAAAACAAATTTTGGCAAACCGAATACAAACTTCATAAAAGAGAAGTTTGGGCCCCGTGCTTCCTGAAATTGCGGATTTAAAGTTTGAACTACGAACCCCCCAATGTATACTGTGATAAAAAACCCAAAAATTTTTAGAAAACCCTTTAAAAAAGGGGGCCCATTCTTGTTAGTCGGTTCCGGAACACAACAGAAAAACAGATTGAAATAATAAGCGGGGTTTAAATAGTGTACAGAGAAAGAGTCCTTAGCTAATTGGGGGGGTGACACGTGGGTTTAGAATTTACCCCAAGCTGAATCATCCCAAAGGGCAAATGACGATGATTTTTCGTTATTTATTACTCCGAGGGGGGGCGACCCCTGTTTGCAGAAAGCCTTTATTAAGGCATACAAATAAAGGCTAAAAACTTGGATCCCTTTTTTAATTTGTATTGTTATTACAAAAACGGAGATGAAATAAACACCCTTGCTCATCTACAAGGTTCTAAATGGTTGAAAAAGACAAACTAACAGTACTTGTTTTTTTTCTTTAATATTTGATTTTATTGCGTTTTCCCTTTTTGTGAAGTGCTCCAGAAGGTTTACAAAAAGTATGTAAAAGATTAATTTAAAAAATAATTTGAAAAAAAAAATGGGGGTTCAACAGTTTTTTTTAAAGCAAATAACTGAACTTAAAAAAAGGAAATAGAAGCGATTTGGATAAGTTGGGCCCCAGAAAAAATTTTTGTAAGTTTTAAAATACTCTTTCTTAAAATTAGGGGCCCCATCGGCTGTAGCTAGCGTAGTGCTGGGTTGGCTTGCTGTTTTAGCTACTGGGGTTGGAGCCCCACCCTCTTTAGCATTGGGGAGTCTTGGGTTAGGTTTAGGGGCCTGTCAGATTGTAGTGCTTTTTTAAAAAACATTAACCCCAAAATTACAAAGCCACTGCCATTGTTGCCCTAGCACGGCAAAGCTTTGTTCATAAGATTAAGAATAAGAAAATCTTTACGTATGAAAACTTACGACGGAATTTCGAAGCTTATGGCTGACGTGGGTTACGACGACAAAAAATTAACTTCAAAAGGGTGGGGGAAAAAGATTTTTACTTCGCGACAGGTAGACACGGATGAAATTTAAAAAAAAAAACATTAAAAAAAACACATGATCGTTAAACCCAAAAATAGGCCAAAAAAAATAAGTTTAACAAAAAAAAATTTTAACAAATCCCTATTTTTTGTTAACTCATGTGTTTGGGGGGACAACTTGAACCTTCCGAACAAAGATTTTTTAGGAGCGGGCTTTTTAGACGGGGTGCCCGCTAAAAAGAGAGAGTCCTCCCCGGGGGGGGGATTTTTTTCTAATTCTTTAAACTTCATAATCTCATCCTATGGGGTCGGGCTCTTATTTAACATCACCTTCTCCTCTCCGGGGAATAAAAGTATCTTTTTTTTTGCCCCAAAGGAAGGGGGTTTTGAGTCCCTGCGCATTTCAAAATTGTTTTTTTTTAATTTTAAATTTGCGTTTATGTTTAAGGGCCCTTTTGCTTTAATTCTTCATTGTTCTGGCACGTAAACTGCGGGAAACCCTCCAAACCCCCTTTCTGGTTGCTTCTCTGTACTTCTTAGTGTCCAAAATTTTCTCTATGTATTGAGGGGTAAACAGGCGTTCAGCTAGATTCTTTTAAAGTTTTTACAAAGGGCTTTGTGTCGATGGTTGCCGGGGTCCCTCCTTAAACGTAACATATGTTTTAAAAACAGCTGGTTTACAGAACCTTTAAAACTTTTTTCCCCCTCATAAAACCTGCCCTCCTAGGATACTTTAAGGACCTGCATGTTATTTTGTTGAAAGCCACAGCCACAAAATTTTAAAATCCTTTAAAGGTTCGGGTCTTTATTTGAAGCCATGTAAAACAATGTCAGAGCTATTTTAAACTTTTTTTTTCAACTTTATCTGTGGAAAGTACCAAGTCCATCTGGTGAGTGTCATTTGGAACTAGGTTAACAAATCTGGCCCTTATTATTCTTTTTGGGGGGGCGATATATTTCCCAAATTTGGGGTTTTTTTGAAACCCAGTCTTTCGCATCTGATTAGACACTTAGCCCTTTACTCATTTTTCAAAGGGGCTTCCTTACCAATCCCTTTGGGAGAATAATATATTTTGTACTTCGTATTGTACTTCGTATTGTACTCGTATTGCCCAAATTTTTTAAATGCATTTTTTTTTACACAAGAAGTGAGCAACAGATAGACTGGTCCCCAACTGCAAAAAAAATATCTCTCCCAGTTTTTCTTTTCCCCTCAATGGTCATAAAAGTCAGAATTTCCCCGGGGGCGGATGTTAGAAATTTTTTTTCCGTCACAAGTAAACCCTTTCTTCCCTCCAACGCCCTGTAAATGTGTGTCTGCAGGGCCCCTTTCTTTTAACTTTTATTAATAATGTCAAAGTGGCAATTGTCTTTTCTCGCAAGCATTTGCCTTAGCTAAATTTTCCTTTTGCCTTTTATGGCGTTCTTTTCTTCGCAGCCGCAATTTATAAACATTAATTGCTTCCAGAGAAGGAAAAAGCTTAACAATACCCCCTCCACCATCAAAACCCAACCCAACATTTTTTTTAAAAACAATATTTTTAGTTTAATCTTTCTATAACAAATTTTCTGGGAAACCCCCTTGTAACAAGAAGTTTTTTGGCATCCCGCAGTAATTACAACTAAACCCTTAACAACGTCCCCAATGTCAAACCTTTCCTGGTGGGCCCGGGCTTTTTTTTTAAACATGTTTTTGCAAAACCACAATGCCATACTAAGAACCCCAATCACAGCAGGTGGTAAATTATTGAAAATCTTTTTTTCATCTCTTTTTATTAACTAAAAAAAAAATTTTAAAAAATCATAAACAAAAGGGGGTTTCCTATGTGCTTTTTAAATCAAAAAAACTTTTTTTGTTAAAGCTAAAAATTTGCAACATTTTAGCGACTTTTCTTTTCCATGTTTGGCGGTTTTTTTTAACAAGCTTTTTGCAAGGGGGGATAACTTAAACCAACAATAGGCACTGCTAATTAACAACTTTAAAACTATGGTTTTAACAGTTTTATTTATTTTTTATGTTTTTAAAAATGGATTGTGACGAATTTTAAAGTGTGAGGAGCAAGCAGACTACTCCGAAACCACTCCCATAAAAAGTTTAAAACCTTTGTGCTTGGGAAAACAAAACAGTATTTAGGTGTTGAACAATATTAAACAGATTCAGCAACTGTCACATCGACTTGGAAAAGTACTACGCTAGGTACAAGCCAGCTGGGGTAAAAAAGGGTTAGATCAGGGGCAGACAATGATTGTCTATATGCTATTTAGAAAGTAAGATGGCCCCCAGTTGATTCAGAAGAATTAAAAAATATGCTTATCGCAAGACCCGGTTTTAAACAAACCCCTAGAAACTCTTGCATGTGACATGTTTTACAGTTTTTGGGAATGTTTCCCCATTCATCATGGGATTAATTATTTTTAATAATTTTAATTTTGATCATTTTAAATTTTAATCGAATAAAAAAAAATGACGGAAGAAGGACCCCGCAGGACAGTCCCAGGAGCAAAATTCCCAAAAGGGAATTCCCCCAATGAGCCGCAAGTGAATGTACCCAATGGAGTAGTTTTTACTAAGTCTAAAAGCCCCGGACGTTTTGAGGTGGGCGTAAATTAGCTGAAGGGAAAAAACGCAAAAACAAAACATCGCAAAAAAAAAAATTTTTTAGTAGTAATAAAACATCGCCCCGCCAACAACAAAAAAAATTAAAACACCCACAACAACGATAAGATGTATCTTTAATGTTTTGGGGGGCCTGTTGTTGTGTTGGTGGGGGGGTTTTAGATACAAATCCTAAACCATCCCTAACAACAAAGCCGCAAGCCCCACAGTAAAGAAGAAAAACCGCTTTGCAAAAAAAAGTGAAAACCCCCGCTGTAACCCATTTTCTTTGGAATTTTTTAAAAGAACTAGAAAAAGTATAATTTTAAATCAAGTTAAGTACAATTTAAAGTTAGTTTTAAAAAGCTTTTTAAGTTAAGTGCAAGTAAATTCAATTTAAAGGCAAAAAATAAGTTCTAGTTCAAAGATAGTTAGGTTTTAAGTAAGTACTAGTTGGGTTTTAAGTAAGTTTTTGTTGGTTCTTATTAAAGTACAGGTAAGCATTTAAAGTAATCTTTAAGTTTCCAATCCCCTACGCAATGAAAGCTAGAATTAACGAAAATTTCTTGTTTTTGTTAAGGCTGTGATTTTTATGACTGCATTTGTTTTTTCTTGATGAAGAGTAGAGGCAGATTAACATTTGTGTGATAAAAAACTTTTTTTAAAAAGAGTGCTTGTAGTTGTCGTGATTATATTTTTTTTTGACAATTTTTACTTATGCCCTTTGCCTTTCTATTACAGAAGTTGGTGGCAAAAGCTTACATCTTGAGAACCCAACATATTCTTGTAACGTCCAATTAAGTTCATCCTTATTTTTTCCCTACTTTCTTGTGCAGTTTAATGTAAAGGGGTGTCTTTTTGGGTGTGCATGTGTCGACCATCCATCAACCTTAGCCCCTTCTGTTTCTAAAACCTTATAGAAGTCTTCTGGGGGAGTTTGAATAAAGAGTCAGTGTCTGGTAAAGGACTTTGCTTTGGGGACAGTGGTTTAAAGTAGTCGTACGAAATTCTAACATCAATAACTTGACAACTCAAAAAAAAGTAAAACGTAAACCACCCCTTGTCCAACTTAACACCTTTTCTTCATCATAAAGCCAACCAAACTGCGTTAAAATTTCAAAGTCTTGTAGTTTGGTTTAGAGGGAAACTTAATTGCTTGGTTTTCTTTTGTAATAATTTTACATCTTTCGTTTGTGTGGATTTTCCCTAGTTTTGCCAAAACAGCTTTGTTCATCGTTTAAAGAAGCTTTTTCTGAACATCTGGCTTTGGGTTCTAAATCGTATTCTTCTTGAGTATGGCCTCTAAAGGGGTCTTGGTCAAAAGCAAAGATTTGTGAACACTCTTAGTTTCAGACCCTGTCTTAGGTAAAAAGTAACAGTCTGTAATGACAAAAAATATTGTTTTTTTGGCAAAGATTAGGCACAAGTTTGGAGGTTTGTGGGGGTCATTTTTAATCTTTCTGCGGCCAAGGGTAACGTTTTGGGGTCTGCAGTTTATAAGGGAATTTTTAAATCTACTTCTAATTGCCTATTGGATTATCGGTGGAAGCTGTGCAACAACCTAACCAATATTAACCTCATGAGGGCCCTTTTTTCATTGTAAAATTTCTCAGTGGGAAATGGGTTGCTCATGGGGCCCCCCATACAGATTGTTGGGTCTGTAATTTGATAGTTGGGTGGGTTTAGTGGGTCTAATTCAAAAACTTTTTGTTGGGTTTTCAGTAAGGAGTGAGGCATGCTAAAACCTCCCCCTTTAAAACCGTCTTCAATCATTGAAGTGGGTAGATCAGAAATTAATCAATCTTGATGTTTGTAGACTTTAAGAAGGGGCCCAAGAAAAAGGCCAGGCGCAGTTGTAATGTGCTGAGTCTAAACTGTAATGCTTTTATGATGAGTTTTGAATTTTGAAAGAGTCCGCCAAAAACACACGTCAGCCAATAAATATTGATCTGAAAATCACCCCTCGTTTGAAGTGTAAATTTTGCCCCGGCTTTCTGGCGGGATTCATATTCAGAGTCATTATGTCTTTTCCTCTAAAATAGAAAAAAAAAGCCCTTTGGAGGAACGGTTTCGTCAAACCTATCCCACGAGTTTAGTATTATAAGGGGGTAGACTCCTTTACGCACTAAAGATGGGTCAAGTATTGTTTAGTGATTTGGAAAGTCTTGTGAGACCCGCTACTTATCCCAAAATCCCCATCAATGTTTAGGAGTCATAAAAGGTAAACAGTCAAGTAAAATCATGTATTTTTCAAGATTGGAAAGCAGGTAAACCCCCTTTATTCAGAAGTTACTGCTTGCATGATAAAATGAGAATCGTAACCTCGTAGGTTATGAAAGAAAATAGGCAGTTTTCCCGTCTTAAACAATTAAGTGAAGTTACAATTTTTGTGTGCAGCCCCCCGAACTTTCCAGTAAAGTGATCGTGGTCTCTCACTGTCGCGTCTTTACTGTTAGGGTTAGCTCTAAGCCGCAAAACCAGCATGTAAGATCCATAACGTTCTTGGTCTTCAGGAGTCTAACAAAGTTGAAGATTTAGTTGGGTTGGGTAATGATTGCGAAATTGTTTCATCTGCTCTAAAATCTATAGCTGCGTTGGGCCTCGTAAATCTCGGGGGTCGGTGTTGGGCCCCTGACCTAACAAAATAAACGCATAAGAAAAAGATCTGATGGTG
Source organism: Conus ventricosus (assembly GCA_018398815.1). Classification (NCBI taxonomy): domain Eukaryota; kingdom Metazoa; phylum Mollusca; class Gastropoda; order Neogastropoda; family Conidae; genus Conus; species Conus ventricosus. The sequence continues at coordinate 6,038 of JAFLJL010007437.1, read as the reverse complement.
GGGTTAAAAAGGTTGTTTTTTTTTTTATTGTTTTGGACCGAGTAGCGGGAAGATTGATTCAAAATCAGCATAAACCCCGTATGGGGCTCATTTGCATTTTTTTGGGAATTTTAAAAAATTTTGAGCCCGGTTTGGTGTGAGGGTTTGGGTTTTCCCGTTACAAAACTTTTAAAAAGTTTCTTATGATGCAGCGCTTCTATAGTGGGGGGTTCTGACCAAAAAATCTTCTCAAAACCCTTGTTTTGCAGCCCTTTTATGTTAAAACCATAAGTCTGTTTTGTTCTGATTAATACAAAAGACTGTTTGTACATCTGCAAACAGTTTCAAATTAAATGTTTTTTAACCCGGTTCGCCAAAAAAAAGGAGCGTTGGGAGAAACCCTTAGAGGCACTAGATTGGGTTTTACGGGCCCTGTGTATACGTTTTCAGTGATTGGGTTTTTTTGCTCTTCAAAAAGAAATTTCTTCTATACTTACTGGGGGAAAGGTTATGTTATCAAAGTCAAACTTTGCTTATTGTTTAAATTGGAAAAACCTGTTTGCATTTAAATTTTTTTACAGGGGGTAATGCGCTAAAACACACCACATTTTTAAAAACATGTTGTCAGCATTAGTAGTTTAAAATGCTCTTTATGAAAGGGGGCAAGAATTAGTTCACTTTATGACATCATCTTTTACAATTTTGAGTATTTCTCAGTACAGTTTCAGCAGCAGTAAAAAAGATAGAGCCATTGGAAAAAAAAAAACGCGAAAACTCCATGCCAAGGGCCCAAAGTAAAACTACAAGGAAACTTGAAAAAAGCATAAAAAAAACCAAGGAAGAAGTGGAGAAAATGAAATCTACAGCCCCTTTTGCATTCCGTCTGGCCAACACAGCAAATTAGAAGATGTTCTGCGGGGAAAAAAAGATTTCCACGCTTATCATTTTAGGGGCCCTTTTTTGGGGAAACCATTGCAACAGTATCTGAAAGAACCGGGTACAAAAAAAAACTGTCAGATGTTGCGAAAAGAAGGGAATTCCAACTCCATGGTCCCATACAAATACTCCCGAAACATTCGTGACAAGTTCATGAGCTGAAAGCCCCCTTCTTGATGTTCACGGCGCATTCGCATAAAAGGGAAAAGGCATCCCCCCCTTGGGTTGGTTTTGGGAAGATGAATTAAAAAAAACCTTTGGAAAACATTTTTCCCTTAAAGGGGCAATGGCCTTTTGGGGGAAGGGGCCCCAAAAAACCCGCCCAAACAATTTACTTAAGGGGGGGTTTGGAAAAAAAAACCGTGTTTCCCTGGATCGACACTGGGGGACCCCAAATTTGGACTGTTGGGAGAAAAAAAAGACGAAGGGGAAAAGGAATTTTAATTTTTTAAACTTTTAAAAAATTTTGCTGAAAAAAACAAAAGCCCCAGCTTTCAATCTCACAGAGCAAAGGGGGAAAAGGTAAAATTTTTACGTAGAGTGAAAAAACACAAAGTTTACCCAAATTGAACAAAATAATTTTCCTAACATCTATAAAGTAGAAAAAATTCTTTAAGTTAAATGTTCCGATACTTTTAGATTTTTAATTTGAAAAAGCAAAAAATTTTCCCCTTTTTTAAAATTTTGTAATTTAAAATATAGTTTTAAAATAAACCAAAAAAAGGGGGTACATAAAAACAACCCATAGGTTTTAGATTTTTTTTTCAAAGGGCAATGTACTTCATTTTTAAATTTGGGGGGGGGGGGGGTTTGTTTGAAAGGGAAAAAGCAAAAGCCCGTCCCGTTACTTTTGTAAAAGGTATCTGAAGTGAGGGAACCCCCGAAAACATTCAACAAGAATTTTTTTTTTTTGTTAGAAAAGTTTTTGTGGGGGAAATAAGAGGGGGCCCCCCCCCCCCCCCCCCCCCCCCCCCCTTTACCCCCCCCGAACTGGAACAGTGTTTGGTTTGTGTGTGGGGTGGGTGGTGCGTGCTTCGTGTGGTTGTGGTGTGTGGGTTGTGTGTGTGGTGTGTGTGTGTTGGTGTGTGTTGTGTGTGTGTGTTTTGTGTGTGTTTGTGTGTGTGTGTTTTTTGTGTGGTGTGTGTGTGTGTGTGTGGTGTGTGTGTGTGTGTGGTTGTGTGTTGTGTGGGTGTGTGTGATTTTTTTGTTTGTTAAGTCATGCATGCACGTCGTTTAAATTTGTTCTCTCTCTCTCTCTCTCCTCTCTCTTCTCTCCTCTCTCTTTTCTCTCTTCCCTCTCTCTTCCCCCCCCCCCTCTTTTTCTCTCTGCTCCTCTCTCTCCCTCCCCCCCTTCCCCGACCCACCCCAGTCTCGTATGCCGGTGCCGTGTATATTTGTGTGGTGTGTGTGTGTGTGTTGTGTGTTTGTGTGTGTGTGTGGGGTGTGTGTGATATTGTTTTGTTGTGAAGCATGCATCACGTCGTTTCCGTTCAGTTCTCTTCTCTGTCTCTCGTTCTCTTCTCGTCTCTCTGTCTCTCTCTCTCTCTTCTCTTCTCTCCTCTCTCTCTCTCTCTCTCTCCCCTTTGATGTAGCCGTGGCCGTTAATGTATTTTTAGTGTGTGTGGGGGTTTTTGTGTGTGTGTGTGGTGTGGGTGTGGAGGGGAGGGAGGAGAGGAGTTGTGTGTGGTGTGTGTGTGTTGGGGAGAGAGAGAGAAGGGGGAAGAGAGAGAAGGTGTGTTGTGTGTGTGGTGTGTGTGTTGGGGTGTGTGTGTGTGTTGGGGGTGTGGGAAGAGAGAAGAGAGGAGAGAGGGAGAGAGAGGAGAGGATTGTTTTAGTATGATGCAAGCCCTTGTCATGTGAAACATTTTTTCTCTGATCTGCTTTTATTGTTTTGTATGTAAAAGTTTTTTGCATGTCAAATTTTTCATATATGTATTTTAAACCGTCCTCCCCCCCCCCTCCACTCTCCCCCCTCTCTCTCTCTCTCTGCATGCTTTTATTGATTTTGTGTGTACAAGGTATCCTGATGCGTTTTTTTATGTATTATTCTCAACAGATCCCCCCACCCCCCAAACCCCCTCCCTCTCTCTCATGCAACTCTCTCTCTCTCTTCACTCTCTGTCTCTCTCACTCTCTCTCTCTCTCTTCTCGTTTTGCATCGCGCCGGTGTACACGTGCATGTTTTTTTCTTTCCCATTGTTTTTAAGTGGTAAATTTTCGTGCAGTGTTTGTGTTCATGTTTACTCAACATTTCCCCTCTCACTCTCTTTTCTGTTCTCTCTCTCTCTCTCTCTCCTCTCTCTCTTCTCTTTTCTCTCTCTTTACAGACACACGCGCGCACACACCACACACACACACACACACACACCACACAACACACACCACACACACACACAACATAACACACACACACACACTCGACTTTGGGTTTCAGCAGTTTTTCGTCAAGCGCTGGGCTTGTTTTTGTTTTTTTTTTTTCCCTTAGTCAGGCGTTTAAAAATTATATAAACCCCCACGTAAAGTTAATAACAATGGGGTATTGCGGTGTTTTTGCTTTTTGTACATATTGTGAGTGCGCCGCATGTGTGATGCGTGTGCGCTGTGTGTGTGTGTGTGGTGTGTGTGTGTGTGTGTGGCGCGCGCGCGGGAGGTATTGTTCCTGTAGTGTAAGAATTCACGTTCGGGAAAAGAACCGTTCCCGGGACCGGAAAAAAGCTCACACGTGTTGGGACAAAAAACAATTCCGCTTTTTCGGTGTACCAGGGGTTGGCTGTGTGCAGTCGTTGGTAAATATTGGTTCAGTATAAGCGCGATACAGACACAAAAAGCGTGTGTAGTTCGCTATTCTCCATGCTTTCAGTACTAGCGCGGATTTTATCTCCTGACACTCCCGGGTTCGGTTTCCCTAGGCCACAGTCTTTGGTGGACCAAAGCCCCTAACGTAAACAGACCCCCGCGCACAAATTTTTTTTTCTGCTTTTTCCGTCTCACGCTATTGAAGACTTTTACTCAAGCGACTTAATGCAGCAGTCAGAACTGCCGTGTTGGAAGAGGAAGGTAGAATTGCCGACTATAGGATAAAACTTTGTTTGTCTCAATCTGATTTCAAGGACTGTTCCTTCAGACCAGCCAGAACCCCTTAACTTTGCCTCCTCACTTGCATGGGTTAAACTGTGTAAGCATGTAATCAGCCCAGTCAGAGTTAAAGTCGTGATAGCTGATTACTTCTTTCTGCCTTGTTGAAACCCAGACTGGCATGTTAGTATCATCAGGCGTTATATAATCAATCAGAACGGCCAACAACACTTTTACTGCGGTTCGCGTTGAAGAGACTCTGGGATTTTAGAGATAGCATGTGCTACGCTTTCATGAACATTTGTGGGGTTAATGATGTCCATGTCTACTTCACTAAACATATCGCTTAATTGTTTTTTTTTCAATATCAAATATTTCTTCCATCGTATATAGTTTCCCATCCTCGAATTTACTTGTGGTCGTCATTTTTAAAGCCAAAATATTTACGTAAATTAAAAAAATAAATGTAAATAAAAGTAAGTAAACACGCGCTTTTTATTCTTCGCCCAAGCGTTGCAACACTTCAAGGCATGTTAACTTTACAATGACACCCGCCAGCATTTTGCTTTTTCTGAATCACTACAGTCAATGTTCATCCCTTTAATTGCTTCGTTAAATAGTTCACTATGATCTTTTATTATATTGTTTACATCATTCTCAAAACCAGATTCACTAAAATCAATGTTTAACGCTTTCATTGTCTCGTTAAATAGTTCATTACAATTCTTTAAATCAGATACACTAAGTTCGGCAGCCATTTTTTAAATCTAAAATAAATAAAAAAATTAATTAATCAGTTTCTCTTGTTTTGTGGCAAGAATCAGAAGAAGTTATATGTGGGTGCGTGCGTGGGCAGGGGTGGTTTAATTAACTAGGGCAATCAGCCCCAGATCGTTTTGACCTGGATTACTGCACTGCTTAGTAGGACAAAACGCTCGCACACACACACAAACAAACAACAAACAAACACACACACACACAATAGATAGGAAGGTGCTTGCAGGGGAAAGTGAAAGGGGCTTTTTTGTGGTTAACACTTGAGCGACGTAAATTCAAGACGGCCACTAAAACACACTTATCAGAGTCCTGAATCAATAATCACAAGATCTCTTCAAAGTTCTCTCAGCGGCCGTCTGAATAGACAGCCTTAAAGCAGCAACGGCTAAGCGGATGAAGATGAAGCAGGCAACCACAGCAGCAAAACAGCGAAGCCACAACAGCAAAAAAAGTCATTTTCATTATGTACAAAGTCATGGAATCGAAGTGCCAGCAGGTAACCTTTGACCGACCATGGCTGGAGCGCTGACAAGGGGTTTTTCCCTCCCTCTCTCATAACCTTTGACCGACCATGGCTGGAGCGCTGGTAGACGCGCTGGTTAGTAAACGCACAGGGAAAAGCCCCGCATCAAACCAACCGACCGACCGATCGATGATTCAGACGGCGCGTGAGCTGGGAGGTTTCTATCATGACCTTTGACCGACCATGGTTGGAGCGCTGGCGTCTCTTTAGCTTGTAGACACGTTTGGTTGGTCTTGGGAGGATTGTGGATCAAGACACATTGGTTGTTGTTTGGGGGTAACCCAATAGTTTCTTATCTCCTCACTACTCAAAAACATTGCTTTAATTCTTTTCTCATTGAGTAGATTTCAAAGAAAGATAGTCCAACGGTAGAAAACCTTTGAAAATATGGTTTCAACAAAGAGGCTATCTCCCTCAGTTTGCGAGAGTATGAAGGAGAGATTCCAATATGTTCTCTCAGCCACTCATCCCATTTGTCCTTGTGCTTTCCACTTTTCTTCTCTTCTTCAAAGATGACAAAAGTAACATGTAAAGACTGCCATATTGTAGATTAAAAACACATGTAGCGCTCTGCTTTTAATTTGCCTAGAGTCTATCTTCCTTTTCCAAACTTTACTATACATAATCTTTGTAATTAGAAAAAAAACCCCCCCCCCCCCCCACCCCCCCAAAAACCCCCCCCCCCCCCCCCCCCCCCCCCCCCCAAAAAAAATTTTTTTGGGGGGGGGCCCCCCCCCCCCCCCCCCCC